>CM062813.1:327849993-328037493 GCA_031772625.1 Pinus tabuliformis
GTTCCATTATGTAGTTTCTCATTGTATGGACAATGTTATCTTAATGAAATTCTTAATTATTGTGATGTTTTTCTCATATTTATGTGCACCTTAATTTTGATTTGAGAAAACTCATTTGTGTAGGACCAGGAATAAACATAGGGTTTATTCATTAAGAAATTGTTGCCACATAAATTATAGTAAGAATAAATACATAATAATAAATGGAAGATAATACTCGTCATAGAGGACTTATCGCCATGATTCATGTATCTATTAATTAATACAGATTATCAATGGGTTTTAAGATGAGACATTAAGATTGGAAGTATGGACCAAGTGGGAGAATGTTAAGCTCCATTAAGATTTTCCCAACTGCTGCCTATAATTACGGAAGTGAACTACAGTCATTTCCTTAATTTTTGGAAACTAATTGCAGTAATTTCCTTAAATTACGGAAATCAATTGCAGTCAATTAATTTCTTGTTGGGAGCTTCTGAAGTGGTCCATTACTCCCTCTGGAGTTCTCTACCATGATCTGTGGAACACTTGACACATAGCCAACAGAAGCTTGATGGAAGCTTGGCTATATATTTTTCTGTTTGGTGCCCAAGCTTGCATCTCAATTCCCTTCAGTTTTACACCATCAAGTTGAGAGAGCAGAGCTTGGAAGTACCTTCAGATTTTTAGAAGTGCCTTCAAATTTTCTTATCTGCCTGCTTTGGCATATCCCTTTTAGACGTGATTTCTAATGATGTTCTTGGCTGCTGCTTTTGGGTTTTTGATTTAAGATGGCGATTGTTTTTTCCAGTAATACAATTTACATTTCATTGTATACATGAGAAAGATCTATGTGTGATTAGAACCTTCATTGTTTTATTGGCTTTTCTGGCGGAGTGTTTTCTGCCGAACTGTAGAATATAAATATCTGGGTTGGACTGGTACTGCAAGTGTGCTACGTAGCATTGTCATTCTGTTCCGTTGCATAGCCTTGCGTTCCAATACTACAACATTGTCATTCTGTTCCGTTGCATTTGTAATTTTAATAGCCAGAGACTCTTTTCACTTACCTTGCCGTGTTCATTATTAATGCTGGTTTTTGTACAAACAAATTGGGTGCGGGTTTTACAACCAGTGACTTATTTCTTTCTTCTATCCATCCAAGTTCTGCGAGACTACCGGCTGCCTCAAGCATATTGAAAAGTCAGGAGTAGCATGAATGGCTAGAGGTAAGTTTTCTTGGGCATCAAGTTTTTACGATTTCTTTAAGTTTTAATTCCGCGTTAAAGAATCATTATTTCTATCATGATGAACACGCGAAGCACTGGGAAGCATCGCCAAACATGGAGGAGGTGATTGTTGCTGATGGAAATATAGGCTCGGTCACATCACCTTCTCAAATTGATTATGAATATCATGGAACAGAGGTTATTTTGCTAATGGGAAAGCATAGAAAGGTAGTGCACTATTGAGTGAAAAACATATCAATCTTTTCTGGAACCTTTTGAATGTTGTAGCAACAGCTTTGATAAAATATTCATAATTTTTGTTTTTTTTCTATAAAGTAAAATATTTAAAGGTTACTCTGATTAGTCAACTATTTTATTATGTATTTTAATTAACATTGTTTTGAATTTAGATTTAATTAATGATAATAAAGTAACACTAAATATGCTCCAGATTTAATTATAGATCATAAATTAACATTGATTTAATTATGGATCATAAATTAACACTAAATACGATCTATAAAATATAGGAAATCTTTTAGATATATTTTGTTGAAATTTAAATGCTCACATAATACTAAATAGAAGTGGTAAGAAAATATAAATATTATATAATATTTTTGGAATAAAATTATAAGTGGATATCTTCTATGGAGTGCATGTACTTTTATTTTATAGTAATTTCATATATATATAATATGAGAATCTTTCAGATATATTTTGTTGAAAGTTAAATGCTCATATAGTACTAAATAGAAGTGGTAAGAAAATCTAAATATTATATAATATTTTTGAAATAAAATTATAAGTGGATATCTTCTATGGAGAGTATGTACTTTTATTTTATAGTAGTTTCATATATATATAAGAATGAGTGTTTTGTGTTTTTAAAAATATTTATAGGTTTTTTTTCATAAACTAAAATATTTAAAGGTTAATTTGGTTAATGAATTATTTTATTATTTATTTTAATTATTATTATTTTAAATTAAGATTTAATTATTAATAATAAATATTATTTACAAAATATTATCTAAATATATTTGGTTGAAAATTAAATAATTATATAGTATTAAATAGAAATGGTAAAAAAATAATCTAAATATTATTAGTGGATATCTTTTTATTTATGTATTTTTATGTGGCTTTCCTATCTGTAAGCTACTCTCACCCAGCCACGCCTTACTAGCTGGCAACCACCTAGTTCCATACGCAGATTCAATTGACCAAGTAAAAGCACCAATTTCAGCAGCAAAGTCAGAGTCAGTATTCCCAAACTGACTAACATATCGACTAAAAAGTCCCACCCTTTTTCTTTATTCAAAATAGGGCGTTTCAGTTCCGCCTGAATATACCAACAACATGATAAATAGAGACAGAGGCAAAGGTATTGGAAGCAAAAGTAGCAGATATAGTGACAGGTGCAGCTTACCTCATTCATTGGCCCACTATAAGCATGAGAGGCGGGAGAGACTGTCATTAAGCGCTACCAAGCCACCCTTCCTTCCGCTACTGCCCGCATCAACAGGAACGACCAACAGTGACAGATTAGCGCCGGTCACTTAGACAGAGGAGCGAGTTACGAAATTATACCACACGATCGTGGCTTATAGGGGCCCGCTCATCAACCCAGCCCAATACCTACATTATGAGTTGTCCCACCTCATCTGAGCCAAAACCCGGTAATTTGAAGATGCCACTAAGCTACAATGAAACGTTGAAGCAGAGGTTATGGAGGCATGGCAGCCTTGCCTCTCATGCAGTGGTACCACTTTTGTGGGCTAGAAGGGATCACTATGAAATACCCTCCCAGCCCAAATCTGTCACGATCTGGGGACATCCTTGTTTACGAGAAAATAAAATTGTATAGATTATTAATCTTTTATTTTTATATTTTTAAATCTATATTTTTATTTAAATTTTAAACAATTATGATATTACAATTTCAATTTATTAAAAAATTATTGTTGATAAGTTATTAAATCAATTGATTTTTACCTTAGTTTTTTAATATCTTATCTTTTAATTTTTTTAATATCATAGAAAGGATAACAAAATTAAATAATAGAAAGGATAATAAAATTAAATAATAGAAAAAATGAAAAAAAAAATGTTATTTTTAAATTAAAATGAAAATGATTTTTTCCTTTATATTTTAAAAGGATAATATTTTATATTTTAAAGGATAATATAAATAGTGATGATGGTGATGGTGATGGTGATGATGATGATGATATTTTTAAATTAAAACGAAATTGATTTTTTCTTTTATATTTTAAAAGGATAATATTTTATATTTTTAAAAAAGATGATGATGATGATGATGTCACATAAGAAAATTAGTATATGAGATCTCCTTGTTTATTTTCCCATAAACAATAAACTTATATCGATTATTGATCTTTTATTTTTTTCTTTTTAAATCTATATTTTTATTTAAATTTTAAACAAGTATCATATTACAATTAATATTACAATTTCAATTTATTAAAATATTATTGCTGATAAATTATAAGTTATTAAATCAATTGATTTTTACTTTAGTTTTTTAATATCTTTTTTTTTTATTTGTTTTAAGATCATAGAAAGTATAATACAATTAAATAATAGAAAATATGAAAAAATTAAATTAAATTAAAATGAAAATGATATTTTCCTTTATATTTTAAAAGGATAATATAAATAGTGATGAAAGAACTATTATTTTCGGATTTCATTTTTTTTAAATATATATTATTAAATTTGGTTAGCTAATTGTAATAATTAGCATTGCATAACTAAAGTAAAATGTTTCTAAGTTATTCTTTAAACTATTCAAAATATCATTTTAACAAACATTTTTTTTTTTTTCTAACTTATTTGACTATATTCAACTAGAATCATAGTGTGAATGATAAAATATCTAATAAACTTGATGTGGAATATAATGTTTTTGAGACTTATAATAACATTCTATCTAGAGAAGATCATGTTCAGAATGTAGAAAATAAGGAGCAACATGAGAATTGGGAAATGTATAATCCTCAAGATTATATTTAATCCAATATGAATGAGGGGACTTTTATTTTAGTTTATGACAAAATATAGAAAACAAAAAGACAATACAATAAACAAGAAGATTTGGTAGAAAAGGTCTCAAGCCATAATCTCTACTCTCACAACATGTATCATTTTGTTTTCATCTTCCAATGATATAAATATATATTAAAATTGTGAAACCATCTCAATTTCTTTCACCTTGACTCCTCACAAAGATATAAAGTAGGATGAGACAAAATAGAATCTAAAAACACACTTAGGATAAAAATTATATCCCAATATGTTAAATACATTAAGTGGTATATTTAGAACTTCATGATTGTATATGAGAAAGAAGATAACGCACCCCCTCAATCATAAATCTGAGCAATAATACTAGAAATGCAACATAAACTAGTACAATATCAAAGTATTCATGTTGAAACCCCTGATTTGAGCCTCAATGAAGAACTACCTGAAAGACCGCTAAAGATGGATGCTGAAAACTCCAATATGAAGAGAGTGAACCAAGAGAAGTGAATCAATTGCAAGTCTGACACATCCCTAAAAATGCTTAACAACTAAATCTAATGCCAAGCTGTAATGCAAAAGGATCCACCTATCCTTTGCTAGGTCAAATGACCATCCAAGTGAACAAAAATGTCCACAAATTGCTCTTAATCAACATCTTGATCTTATATCCAATGTATAATTCAACTACAAAATATTGAACCATAATTCCTACAAAGTTTTCTTGCCCCATATGGAAAATTGTGATGCTCATTTGACAATTTCATTGTGTTGTTGTCAAAACTTTCAGTTTGACAACCATCTTCAATTTCATCATCAATTCAATTTCAATTTCATTATCAATTCCCTCCTTCGTTGGCTAAAAGGAGAGACATGTTACCACAAAACATAGTAGGCCTTAAAGAGGGAAACTCTGCAAGATCAAGTGCTAGATTAAGTGTTAACAATGGGACAATGGCCCATTGTCACCATAGCTAATGTCCCTTGCTCTTTATGGAATTTCGTCGATGGGAGGGGTCCCAGTATCATTAGAGAGCTTTTGAAGTCTAAAATGGGCCTCCTAAGAAAAATGTACAACCAAAATAAAATTGATAAGAATCAATAGGATTCAAGATGATGATGTCAACCGTGGCAGATGATTTACCATTTTTCGGTAAAAAAGTAAAAAGATGAAAAAATAATAAAATAATAAAACTACTTTTTCAACTTATCTCCCTAAGGTTTTACTCAAATTTCAAGCGGGAGTACCCGTTGGATGCAAAATTTAATTCCTCATCCAAGGAGTACCCATGTTGCATACTTTCGATGGACCTTGCTACACCAAAAATGAGAAATACATGAAAAAACGTGATTGCAATAACGTTTTTTCATGTATTTCTCATTTTTCGTGTAGAAGGGTCCATCGAAAGTATGAAACATGGGTACTCTTTGGACGAGGAATCAAATTATGCATCCAACGAGTGTTCCCGCTTGAAATTTGAGTAAAATGATAATGGGATAAGTTGAAAATATGAGTTGAAATAATAGTTTTTTTATTTTTTCCCTCTAAAATTTGATGATGTAATCTAATATTATTTTATAATTTCCTTAGGAGGCCCATTTTAGACCTCAAAATTCCTCTAATAGATAAGAATCACCTTCAATAGATGTTCTAGGAATTTTGGTGCTAGGTGATGAGTTAGGACCTTTCAAGGGAAGCTTAACGTGATAAAATTCCACTTTTAAAGGCGCTTCTCTCCCTCTAAGAGACCTAGAAAATATTTGCACAAGACCTAGGGTTTTATAGGTTATCATGGATAGATTCACTCCCAAGATCAAGGCAAGGAGGATAAAGGGATTCTTATGATTTACTTCACCAAGTACTAGGCTCATATAACCCTCAAAGAAGTCCCCAAGTTGAGGCAATACAAGCTAGGGTTTCCCTCTTAGGGCACACCTAGGGAAATATATTTTATGGATGAAGACCAATTGGATGCTCGCCAAACTTTGAGGTCACTGAGATAAGACCTTAGTCTTGGTGTCTAGGATCTTGGAATCCACCAAATCACTCTCTAATGCAATTCACTCTATGCCCTAGCCTAGTCGTCCTACTTTAGCGGACCAAAATTTAGGACAGGAAATTAATAGAGAAAGTTTAAGTTTGATCACCAAAGGCTTGGACTAGTGCCTTTTCCATTGGGAATATGGAGTCCTAGAAGCTTTATATTGGCCAAAATGTCTTTAAGGAGGTCAATAATTGATGCCCTAGGTACCAACCCTCAACAATTACCCACTCAAGAATTATGGAGTTTTATGGAGAAAAACAATATTTCACCACTAGGAACATTCATCACATGAATAATATATGAAGTTGTAAACCAAATATCTTTTGAAATTATCTTAACAAAATGACAACACAATATATAATTAATCTAGTTGCAACAATCCATACATTAAACATATTTCAAAAGCAAAATTTCAACATAAAGCACTTACAAGATTACATGCAATATATCCATCCATAATTTGAGAGATAGTTCCAAAATAAGATCATAAATCACCTCCAAACATTGAAATGCATCCAAGATACTCCAATGTCCAATACAAGAACAAGTGTGAATTTGCCTAAGAGGTCGAATCTCCCAAGTGATGATGATGATCCAATCCAAATGAAATTATATTCTATTTATATGTTTTCTACTAAGTCAAATTATGCCTACAAGCCCCTCCACATTATAAAAATGGGCAAGATACATCCCTTGGCCACAAGCTGATCAAGTAACTATACAAAAATATGAATTAGCCTCCAAGCCAAAATGATGACATCATGTTGATGTAGGGACGTTGGAAGGCAAAATTGAGAACTATTTGTGCCAAAATGTGTGAGAGGGCTCCATAAATATCGAACTAGGGGATGACCCCTAATTCTCCATGCAAGTCATCATGTGGGCCCCAATTTTGTGTTTGGGGCACAAAAACTAGTCTAATGGGTCTCTTGGTGGAAGAATAACCTATAATGCTCCAATGCTAAGGGCTCTAGTGATGGTGCTTTCACTCCCATGTCTCAATGGGTGATACAAACCTCCTTTGGGCCTTGGATCAATTGCTGCACCACGTGGTAAATGTTAAGCAGAATATGGTACTGCATCATCTCATGAATAATGTGGGGAAATGATCATATTATTAAGGGTGCTAAAGGTTCCCATGGCATGAAATGATGCTCTGCACATGATGGGAGTCCCATTGCTTTCAACGCTTCACTCAAAGGTGTCTTTATGATCCTCCCGTGGACCTAGGCCCTAATTAAGTTTCCCAACCCATGATGAAACCACCTACCAATCACATATAATTTCCAATGCTGCATACTCACCATCGGGTACACTAATTCATTAATGCATTTAAGTGAACAAAGCTTGTCAATCAAGGGAAAATTGAAACTTCATATTGGGCTTACCTTCCAAATTTAGGGCTTTGATCTAGAAGTAGTGTTACCTCCCTAGGTATGAGTGGTTAGTAAACAACCCTATTAGGTGTTCCCAACCCATAAGGGGAAAGACAAGTCTCTGGTACATCCTTCATTTGATAGGTTTCATGTGAATGATGATGAATGGATAGGGACATGTGGGTCTCAAGACCAAATTCCATGGGCTCAAGGATAACAATGATGAGGGATCTCCACATATTGGTGATATATATGTAGGAGGGAGTAATCATGGATACATGAGTTACCTTAGCCTTTGTTTTTCCACCCATATTTATTTTCCTTTTTTCCTTTTCTTGATTTTTTCTTTGTATTACTTCTTGGGGCTATAAGAAATGAGAGCATGTTGTGTATGATATAAAGCATTTATTACCCCCTTAAGGTGGGGTAGTTCATCGCCCACCAAGGGTCAGGGCATGCATGGGTTCCTTTAATGATGTGGGGGAACTCATGGGCCCTAGGAACCAAGGTCATAACCATAATGATAAGGGATAGAGCTCATGTGCAGCTTTTGACCACGTGGTATATTAAATGTCCCAACTATCTTTTGAATTTTAAAATATTATTTTTCTTTGTTTCTTACTTGTGGCCATGATATGCTTCTTTTAGTTACATCAACCTCCAGGGAAATGTTTTCAGGCCCGAACCAAAGATGTGGACAAGGGAAGGGGTTGTGCTAGTGCCTTGTGGACCCAGTGGTCATGTGGATGTAGAGAAGGAAAGTGATGAAATATGGCTTGTAATGTGCAAAGGGGAGTGAAAAATGTGCGATAGAAAAATAGGAGCACATTACCAAAATCAAGGTTTCCCAAGTAGTGCATTTCTAAGTCGTAGGCCAATAGGGGAGATCCCACAACACTAGGATTGAGGATTAACCTCCCATTTAAGGTGAAGGAACTAAACCATGGTCAAAGCCCTTCCTTCTTCCAAGTCACCCAATAATCCATGCCCAAGATGCCCATGACAAATAAGCATAAGCACCTGATTTCACAATGAAAAACATACCTTCTGGGTTCGATTACCCACCTTCTAACATATGATATCTACAAATGGGCGAGGAGACATTCAACTGATGTGGGTGGAAAATATCAAATGACACAATATATTAGCTACATCTATGACTATTAGGGGTTACTGGCTGTCGAATGAAGAGATAACTAGGAGATTATTTCTCCTATGGGGTCACCCAATTTTGGTGGGTAAAAAGAACATAGGTGGTTTTGTTTGACCACTAACCATCTTCATTTGATTTTTGAACTGCCATCCTTAAGTTGTAGGAGAGTTTATTGTACTCCCCCTTTCAAGCACATGAGAGTACCATCTTAATTTCATTGCCAGTTGTAATATTTTTTGTGTTCACTTGAGATTGAATTCTTCAGTAAAATTGATGTAGTCGCTTCGCTGTTGATGACCACTCCCAAGGATCAATCCATTCATATTCAATCTTCAATCTTGCAGGTTTATTTCTCTTGGAGGATTTTCCTAACTAATGATTCTTCTTTCCACAATGGTGACAATAATGGAGATCGAAGTAATGATCTTCAATGTGACCAATGCGATTGCAATGTTGGAACTTTTCTTTATCCTCATTGTTATTTGATGATTCATTATAAAAAAAACACCATTGAAAAACTTGATTGGTTTCAAATAATATGGAATATGCAAGTTGCTGTCATCTTTTTCATATCCTAACCCATGTTGATTTTTGTTGAACTGGATTTCTTCCAAAGGTATGATGATTGGCTTGCAAAGAGAAAGCGGACCTTCATCATGTACAACTTCATCATCTTCTGCACTTGAAATTTTATCGCTTAGTGACTCATGAGTGATTTGCTGAACTCAATCATCAACATCATCATCGTCATAAAAAAAATGGTTTATTATGAACAGTTACTAGTTTTGAATGCTGAATATTATTTCGATGAAGTTAATCTTGAAGAAATTGAATTTGATTTTGAAGAAGATCAACTTGATATTACTTTACTTGCATACAAGTTTCCACTAACTAGAGAGTTCTTTTGTGCATGATGACAATGTTATATTCAAATATGATTATCAAAGAATTCAATAACTCCAACAATTCCATGCTTCGCTCCATTTGAACTCACTCGCTTGAAATTTTGAACTCACTCATCTGTATTTCATGGTCACTTGATTTTTGCTTCAACAAGATGGGGTGTCGGATAAAATGCACCCAAAATGTGATTTTTACAATGGTTCTTGAGTTTCAACCACTCAACCTTGGCAAATTTGACTCAACTATTGTAATGTGGACTTAATCAATTTATGGGTGTCGGGTTCAAATGAAAGTGCACCCAATACAATTCAACTCAAGTTTGACACTGACACTTACAAAGAGACTATTACAAGTTACATTTGAATATGATTACAAATGATTTGCTGAATGCTTTTCAATGCATTTATTTGTAATATTTGATTTCTCCCTAGCTGAAGTGGTTGTCAAATTGAATGTCTCTAGAATGTGTTGCAATAGCTTGATCTCATATGCTTGATGCTATTAATTTGTGCTTGAGTTGTTGTGTAGTACACATGTGTTGCATGAAATAATAAATGGTGACATAAATAAAATGAGCCTTACTGAAAAAATCACCATCACACACAAGTTCACTAGTGTGCCTAGGACCCCCTTATTCAAAATTCAGGTGGATTTAGGACACTTCAACACTACACAAAAAATATTATTTTATTTAATATGAAATACATTTAGCTCTTCAAATTTAAGAAAAATTTCTTCAACTAATATGACTATACAATCAACTTATTCTCCCCAAAACACTCATTTTTAGACATAATTATCCAAACTTTACAAAAAGTTTGAGAACCAAACTTTGGAAAAAAAATTACAATATTTTGTAGCAAACTTGATAATGATCTATTTGTTGCATGTAGCTTTGTTTATTTCTAGTACTTTATGAGAGAGAGTTTGTTGTTTGATTCCATGCTTCCATCTCAACACATAAAACTTATCTAGAACATAATGAGTTTGTTCTCATTTAGCATCATAACATTTTTCTCCTCGACGATTGGCTCACCGAAACCAACATCTTCACTTCTAAAGTACTCAATGTTGTCCATCATATCACTTTTTAAGATGCATATTTTGTCTTAATACTTTTATGAAAATTAATAATATAATACACAAGTTTTATCATAAAAAAAAATATACAATTATACTTATAAATTAAAATGGTTAATTTTTTTAATACCCACTATCGAGTGCACTGTCATTTCATCAATTGCCATTGTATCTCTGTAAAGCCCCCCATGATTATCCGATGATATTGGCAAGAATTTAATGAGATAAAAAACTAAAAAGCTTCTCTTGATCGGTGGTCTAGACAATTGGATTCTCCGGAATAATTTCAAGCATCCAATCCGTAAAATCATGACAAGGATCCTCTGCATCAATTAATCTACATGAAATTTCTTTCATGGAATCAATCCGATCATATATTTCTTCACACTGAATCAAAAATTGAAACCGCACTATCTACTTCACATGATGTTGGGTTTGTTGTAACACAAGTGAATTATATTAAGAGAACATAATAAATGTTTCAAAATGCATGGTCTAGTTCATGTGGTCATTCCATAAATCTCTGTTGGGGTTATAAAGGAAATCGAATTTGAAGGAATCAAATTTTGTGGCATTTACATGGAAATTAAGATTACACGAGTAGATCACATACCTCCAATGCACATGTAATGTCGATTTCACAACTCTGTAAATTATACTCTACCACACCTTCACACATGTATCCAGTCAACCAATTCTAGTTCATGGTCAAGGTAATTTACTTTGCAGCTTCGATTCTTCATGGGAATTGTTTAGAGCCTTATATAATCTATTTTTGGGCAACAAGTATTTTTCACTGCATCACTTTCTTTAGCTCTCCAACCAATCGATGCATATATTTTTTAATGAACACAAATTTGTGCTTGATTCCTCCAACCATCATTCCACAATTATTTCCCTTACTAAGACTGCATTTTTTGGGTAATTTTTCTCCTCTAAAACACAATGGTGATCTCTTTGAGTAGAGAGTGTTCTCCCAACAAAATGTGATTCTCCTAAACATATGTTAAGATCTCAAACTACTTTTACATTTTCTTCAATTGACCAATAGATCAATGATCCAACAATAGTGCCCAGGTGGATCTCTTCTAGTCCTCATTGTCTTTTGCCATTCATTGTTTTGCAATTACAATAAATTATAATAGATCTAATGTATAGTTGTCTCAAAACTATAGGCAAACCATTTCAAATGCCAAATCCCACTTCTTGCAATAACATTTCAACACTCTAAGAATTACTTTAGCATCCATGCTATCAACTCAACCCTACGCTCTTCCTCTTCTCACCACACTCACACTCTACATCGCTTCTCTCAACCTTGTCTATATGAATTAATAAAATATAGAAAATAAAAAGATAATACGAGGGACAAAGAAATTTGGCGAAAAAGGGCTCAAGCCATAATCTATATTTTCACAACATGTATCAATGTGTATTTATCTTCCAATCATACATATATATAATACAGTTAAGAAACCATTTCAATTTCTCTCACCTTCACTCCTCACAAAGAGGTAAAGTAGGATGAGACAAAATAAGATCTAGAAACACTTTATATCCAAAGATGTTAAATACATTAGGTGGTATATTTAAGACTTCATTATTATATATGAGAAAGAGTTTAACATTTTAGGTATTCCATTGGTGGTGTAAGAAATGATGTGATCCTTGTTATTCGATAAAATTCATCGTTCCTCTATTTTGGAGTAGTTGAAAATGCTTCATGGTATCAAGATTACTATATATCACTTTTAGGTTGCATTTCAGGTAAAATTAGGCTTTATATTTTATAATTTTCATTATCAGTGGTAAATAATCCAAACAGAAGTGGTAGAGAAAAGATTAACATCTATTGAGCTTGAGAAAAATGGGGGTCAATATAAACACACAAGAAATTAGTTGTGAAAAATTTCAAAAGTGACAAAGATATGCATTAGCATGTAGCAAGAAACCCAATCAAACACAACCCTTGATGCATGTAATGATCTCTTGAAGAGGGATTTTTTTGTTTGTTTTAAACATGTAAAATGAGTATAGTCGAATTTAATGAATATATTTTTCTATTATTATACATTGTTTTATACTTTATTAAAATTTTTGCAATGTTTTATATTTTAGTAAAGGATTCACTAGGATTTTACAATGATTTATAACTCAACGAAAGATTCACCAAAAGTTTAGCAGATTTTATAATTTAGTGAAAGATTATATCTATATCTATATATCTATATATATATATATATATATATATATATATATATATATATATATATATATATATATATATATATATATATATATAAACGGAACATATAGCATTTATATTAAAATAGCTAGATACATGGCCAGAACCATTTACATGTTTCAAAGATATCCAAGGCTTGCAAATTTGAGATTGAGCATGGAGGCTCAATTCAAACCCTCAAGAAAGTTTCCCATGACACAAAAATTTTAGTCCCTTTCTAAGTAATTTTTCTTTTCCAAAAAACCCCCAATATCCATACACTTACATTCCATTTTTCACTAATTTTATTTTGATCTAGTATGACTTCTTGTTTTTCTTAGTGAAAAACTCTTTCCTTTCTTCCCAACTTGAGTCCAAACCACATTTTATGCAAATTACATTAGATCATTCTTCGACAAGTGCACAATAATATTCTTGATATCTTCCTCATCCCCTTCATCTGCCCAATAAGTTTCCTTTTCAACATTATTCCTCATGGTTTCCAAAGGAGATTTGTTTTCCATAATGGATTAATGCTTTTCCACTAACACTGCATCCAAGGAATCCTTACTAGTGATCAAAGGATCCAAATTGGCTTGGGATTTTTCCTAATTAGATTTTGTTGCCGCGGATGCGATTTCTTTGGCTGTATATTATTCCTCTTTGTCTATTGGTTCTTTCTTGTCCTAAAGCCCTTCCTCTTTATATACTATATAGTTGCCACCTTTCACTTCTTCCCACCATTTGGGCCTTTGGGGTTTTTCCCGGTCTCTGCTGCTTTGAGAACGTTTGGGGAAGTTTTTAATTACATGCTCTACACTAAAATTAAATATTCTCATAGTTGAAATTTTGGACCCAATCATAGTCTGGAACTATCAAATTAATCTTCGTGGGAAAAATATTGTTGAAGTCCATCTCCACACAAATGCGGGCATAAGTGGTCTTGTAAAATTTTCTTGTTTGAGAACAACAATGATAAAAATTTCCCAACTCATTCCCAATGAAGAAAGCAATTTAAAATTCTAGAAAAGCAAGGGAAGGTTTGTAAGCCTTACCCAAACTAGGGTTGTGGATATTGATGGGTTTACCGAATCAAAAGTGGGAGTCCATGGTTGCATGAAGAGGCCAACACTACCCCAAAACCATGACCCAACTTCACAAATGACATTCTTGTCCTCTATATTATCCAAAACCACAATGAAAAAACGTCGAGCCGTAGGGTAAATTTTCAGTTCATCCATCAAAAGGGGCTTCCAAATCTCAAATATCCATTTGTGTAGATCACCCGATACTGGCCAATACCCATTAAGCATGCAAACCAAGCCATTCTCTGAAAAAAAAAAATTCACAACGAAAAGCTTCATGATCCATCGAAACATTGAGCAAAGGAATTTATTGAACCACAGGAAAACCAGAACTAAATTTCAAATTAGATCTATACGAAATCGAAGAAGAACGAACTTGATCGAAAACCATACTTGCAAAAGAAACTGTCTTTTTCACCGAATCACAGGGATTTTCCATTAAGCAATCTACATAAGGGATCTACACAAAATCCATGCAAACATAGAAAATATTGGATGAATAGGGTGAAACCCTAACCACCGCAAGGATCTCCATAGCTCCTTCCATTCTAGTGGAATTTATGATTGTTCTATATATACATAATATATTATTGATAAAATAGCCTTAATATTTTTCTACATATTAAAGAGATTTTCCCATTTATCATACATATAAATTTAGGTAGGGTTCTAAAAAAATTTCTTAGAGTGTTTGGTGCTATAATTATCTGATATACATGTAGAGTCCAATAGTAGTACTTGGCCCAATATCTCATGGCATTAACTATGGAGGCTCAACCTTGCCCTTAGTTGTACTACTTGACTACCTAAGTGCTATAGAGTGGTCTCACTGAGTGTTATTCTCGATGTACTATAGAAACAAGATGTTTGATTGGTTATCTAGATCTAGTTATTAGTATACTTAGGGGACATATTATATACTCAAAATTACATGGAAGTGAGATTCCATTTACATGTACTATCAGATGTTGTACTACTCAAAGAGTATCAACGAGGGTTATAAGGGTTTCTAACTAGGTAAAACCATGTGTAGTTCCTGGGTATATTCTTCCTCAACCATAGTTTTACCTATTGAATGATAGATCACTTTGTTATTTAAATATGTTAGAATATTCCTTAAAGGAAAAATAAAAAATGAGCTTGCTAAAAAAAATATATCTTAAAATCATCGAAAGCAATTCATGCAAGGTAGGGTTTGAGGTCAAAAATGTAAAATAATCATAACTTCTGTTATACTTCTCATATTGGGTATTATGAGGCTAATTATAAATTCTACAACTTCTCTAGATCTAGTGGTAGTAGTTTGACTGGAATATGTCCTTTCTATCAAAAGATATTCAATTTGCAAAAGTTGTGGCCTTCTTAGGAAAAAACCTAGAAAAATTATTGATTTTAAATTATGGATAACTTTAGTCCCCAAATTATGTTTTAGATGATTTTTTATTTTTAAATGGGTATTTTTTTGAGAGGATTTTTGTTCTTGGATTGTATTCTTCAAATCATACACAAAAGGTTTCATAGATTGACTTGAATGTTGCTATCATCTTTTTTTTCATAAAAAATCAACAAAAAAGGAAAAAAAAAAATATCTCACTTTGTTCCCAAAAATTCTTTGACTTTGTGCCAAAGAAAGAGTTGTGAAACTATTTGTATTGTAATTCACTTGGAATATTTTGTAAAACCTAAGAACACAAAAAAAGAGAGATAAACCTAAGAAATATCTCTTTTATAATAGAAAATATATAACTATGTTCACTTGCCTCTTTAAGGTGGCAATCTCCAAGAGAAATGCTCCAAATACAGTGACAATTCTTGAAAAAACACTACATAACCTTATACTCTATACATATATATCCATAGAGAATCTTAAATATCTATGGGTCCCTTATAATAAGGGTTGACCAACTAATTTGGATCTTCTTAATAAAAGGAACTTTTTTTACAATGAATGCCAATTCACTAATTATTTAATGGGTCTTATTCAAGGAAGGTGGAATCATACATTAATAAATTATCTAAGAAAGGGGTTGATGCAGGAACCTAACATATGTTTAGGTATTGAAGTTTCATTATTGTGGGAATTGAATTTCCATTACTTGACTGAATAGATGGAATAAGGATCATTAGAACAAACCAAAGGCTAAGGTGGAGACAATCCAATTTGAGTTAGAGTCAAACACAATTTTATTTTATGTGCTTAAGTTCCTATTTCTAATGTATGAAGATATCATTTATTTCCTATAATGGGGATGCTAAGGAGGCAAATTTAACTGAAAAATGTTGGAAGGAGGCTTCTAATTCTTTAATTGCCTCTGCATGTTGATGCACAACTAAGTGAAATTCTTGTCTCTCTTGAAGCGCAATGGAAACCCATGGGGAAAAAGGAGTTAGAACCAATGCTAGTAGAGAGAAAGTGGTAGTTGAATGAGAGGAAGGTACAAAAAATTGTTCCACCATAGTTGAGAAAGAAAAGGGAATATAATAATATCTTCATCTTTTCTTTGATTTCATATTGTGGTTGCACGAATGTCAGTCCATCATAAACCAAAATTCTTGTACTACCCCGCTCATAACTCTATGATGCAAGTGTTGGGAAACGTATATCACCCTTGACATAAAAATCCCACCTTGGTTTGGAGGACTATGTGGGAGTATCATATGAGATATCCAAGAGTGTCACTTCAGATGCAAGTGTAATGAAGCACATGAAATGCATCAATAATTATGATTATGAATATTTAACATTGGGAGAGGGCATAAATGTATTAATAAACCATAGATGTGGCAAACCATTAAGGGATGGAATGGTAATGAAGAGTGGAATTAAATGTTAACCCCCCCATTTTTCCTTGGGTTGCTAAACTTTTTATACTGGTCTACTTAAGAGTTTATATTATAGAATACATGGTAAAACTTCACCATGGGGATGGAATTCTGGGCCAATAAGACCCAATAGAAAATGGTGCTGACTTTGAAATAGTCTGGGTTGGTACTAACCTAGAGGTTCCAGATGGTACCTATGATAACAAGTTCTGGGGGTTTGATAAGTAATTCTATTTAATGCCTTGGAGGAGAGTACAAGCTTTTTATTGGTTATTATAGGCCAACCCAAGAGACTAAGCATAAGATAATTCAGTCATTCCTCTAGGATTAATGAGAACCCATCCCTCTTCTACCACCTTGGGGGTATACCGATTTTCCAATTGTCATCTTGGTCCTCATTTTCTATAATCTGAACATGATCTTCTCAAGATGCAGTGTCACTATTGGCCTCCAAAACATTATAGGCTCCATATTAAGTTTATTAGAGATTTTATTATTTTCATTTTGATTAGTAGAACTCATCTTGCATTATGCCATAGTGATGAGATGTGGTAATGTGTCTACCTCACTTATTGAATGAGGTGGCAAAAACCTCACCTCCCTTGTTGATTAATCCTTCCTTATTCACCCATATAAGGAAATTTTGTTATTCTCTTATAAAAAAAAAAAAATCATTTTCATTTTAATTCAAAAATAATGTTTTCCTTAATTACTATTTATATATATATATATATATATATATATATATATATATATATATATATTTTCCATGGATTGTACAATAGTTAGCTAACACTATTTATTTATTTATTTATTATTATTCTCTTAACATACATAACCAAATTTCATTTCCATCTTGGTATATTTACTTATGAAGATGTTGCATAAAATTTGAATTATTTTTGGGCTTTAAGTAAATCATATAATTAGTTTATTTTATTTATTTATATTTTAAATGTATAGCAATGAATTTAGATCTAAGGGGATAAGATCTAATAGGGTTTTTTTCGTGTACTCATTCTTGGTTCTGAGAATGACTTCCACTGCAGGGGTTAGTGCCCCCACCACCATTTCCAACAACCATTTATTTCAATGAGCTCGTAAAAGTTGATATTGTATTTGAAAACTAAACCTGAGAAATTTGTTTAGAATTTGGATAGGATTCCGAAAGTGGAGGTGAATCTAGGTAAATAGCAGGCAATGGCCATCAATCTAGTTGTAAGAAATTTGGTTGGCCAATTTATGGGGGTTTAGCCTTCTCCAAGATCTCTAATGTTGTGGGTGGAAAGAAACTAGAGACCCCTAGTTAAAGGCCAGATTGATGTGCCTTTTGCGGAAAGGTTTCTTCACATTTTTATGTGAACTTAAAGAAGCCTCAGATCTTATATTCAGGAGAAACCCTTACTGAATGGGTGCTCAAGGTATTTAATTAGATCATTGGACCCTAGATTTTAATACCGAGAATGATGATCCCTTAACAATTCTAGTATCAATAAAACTTCCTCACTTACCTCTTCACTGCTAAGATGAGGATATTTTGAGAAACATCGAAAATGTTGTAGGAAGATACATAGATAAAGCATAACCATGAGATTCAATGTATGCATGTGCTCATATCTGTGTAGAAGTAGACCTTGAGAAATGATTTCCAAAATAAATTTAGGTCACATGAGATAATTAGTATTTCATTTAGTAGGTGGATTATGATTAGATCCCTTCCAAGTGTAAATAATGTCATGAGTATAGGAACTTTGCCAGGAATTTCCCCAAAAATGAGGATTCCCTCAAGAAATAGTAGGATGGGAGTTAATGGAAAATATAAAAGATAAGAAGAGGGCAAATATCCAAAACTCCCAAAGGATCTAGGGCTCCCCCCAAAGGGCCCCTCCTCCTCCATAAGATCCTCAGAATGCAAGGAAAGATTCATCTCTATGAGTTGGAAATAATATTTATTAACATACAAATCAATTCGTTGTCTTGGAAAATGAAGAGAATGAAGGAGAAGTTCACTAGGTTGAAGAACCGGAGTAGACTGAAGGATAAAAAGGATATGGCGAATCCCATGATGAGAATAAAGTTAGAAAACCATAAGATGACCTTGTGCAAAATGTCTCGACAAAAGATACAGCTTTTGGAAAGCAAGAATATTTTTAATTTCCACAAGTAGAGAAATCTCACCTCGATTTATTTGCCTCAACTTATAAAAAATTAGAAAATGAAATGGAATTGGGGTAGAAAATCTAATCAGGAGCTTCGACCAGCTCATGTGAAAAGGGATAAAGAAAAAATAAATCAATCAATAATTAATGTTCCCAACTTCAGTCTCCTTAAAAATCAAAATAAATCTAGTTCCTTTGGATCTCATCCTAGAGGGGGCTCTAAATATTCTAGCAAAGAATGAATATCATCTCCTAGAATTGTAGAGGGTTGGGCAATGAGAAAAGTAATTCTAAAATTAAAAGCTTAATTAGATCAGAGAATCATCATATCCTCCTCCTCCAAGAGACAAAATTAGGGGAGTGTGAAGCTCTAGAAAAATGAAGAACAATTTGGAAAGGGAGTAAAGTAGTGGCTATAAGTTCAAGGGGTGCTTTGGGTGGAGTTTATACTCTATTTAATTCCTCCTTAAATCTTCTACAAGAATAAAAATCTCTGCGTTGGATCATCACTAGATTGATTCATCTCCCATTCAGGAAAAATTGCAACATAGTAAACATTTACGTGTGTTGGCATTATGGTACATGTGTTGTCCTTGATGGCAACCCACATATAAGTTAGTTCAGAAATGATGGGACAAAGGATTACAGATTAGAATCAAGATATTAAGGAAAGACAATGGTTTAAGTTCTATACGTTGTTTACCCTAGTCCAAGTAGCGTATACATGCGGGTACACAAAATAAAAGGAGCATATACTTATGCACACAGTTTCACAGAAGAAAAAACACATAGGGGATGGAAAATTAAGGTTAAAGAATACCAAGGGCCCATACCATGGTATTAGCTCACAATATTGAGCGGAATAACAATTACTTGATCCTGTCTAAAAATACCATAGGTCCTAAGTGTTGTTTTGGTGCATGGTATTTACAAAGGCTCTAAGTATATAAGGAGGAGAAGATCAAAGGGCTATGTGTGCAAGTGAAAGGGTTTTTCATGAATACTTCTATTTGAAGTATATTTTGTGTGGTAAGGGATATGGTTATGATATATATCTGAAACATCTTGTGCACCCATGGATACAATTTTGGATCATGAGACCTGAAATGACTTATCATTGTATGATCTGATAATGGATAGTCTAGATTTGATTGCTAACGCATGTTTTAACCTTTAGATGCTATGATTTGGGTATATCTTAAGTCTTGAAAATCTGTGAAGTTATAAGTCATTATTTGCGGATATATATGTAAGTTCACCTCGGTGAAGGCACGCATACATGCTGGTTTGGCACTTCAAAGGTATGTGGAGGAAGGGCTTGTTGTTCAGAAATGACTGATCTATCTTATTATTGCTGCTGTTTTATTATTTTTTGTCAATGATGTGTTCTTTAGAACTGAAGTAAAACTGATTGTATAAGGAGATTGAATCTGGTTGACTTCTTGATTGAGTAATAAGGATGATCTTTACTACTATCTGTTTAGAACTCTGTAATATGATATTAGATCTTCAAAATTTATTTGGTTAGTACAACTTTTGGTTCAAAAGTTTTATGGTTCAGTATCTTTAGAGGTATATACAGGTTGGGTTACAGAAAGTAGCGTATACATGTGGGTTTTTCTCATTGAAGTAGCGTATACATTCTAACATATGATTTTGAGGTTGCAGTTGGTTTTGGTTGTTGTGTTCTGGGTTCTTCTCTGTGTTCTGGTGACAGTGATCTGACTATTCAGATTGATACGATTGTGTTTTGCTTCAAAGTTGATGGGTCTTTAGTGATTTGGTTGATGCAATTGTATTTGATGGTTGTATTTCAGTTGTGGTGATTGATTTTGAGCTTCAATGTTACTAATGGGTCCAATATGAAAATTTGATGAAACATGGCCTACATATTGTGTTGATATGTACCAGGAGTATCCAGTCTGAAAATTTATGAAACGTGGTCCCTGGAGAAAGAGTGAATTTGGTAGCCTTCTGTAGGCCAACACCTACATACTGGTAAACATACCAACTAGTACAAGAGCTAGGGGGTTGGAGATCCCTTCCAGTAGAAGCTGGAAAATGAGTGAAGGTTGTAGCCTTCAGCAGGTAGATGCCTGTGTACTGGAAAAAGTTTGTACTAGTACAAAACTGGTAAACACTTTCTATAATAAGAAGATTGAAGATTGAGATGACAACATCGGTGGTTTTTTCCCACATTGGGTTTCCACCTAAAAAATCCTGGTGTTCATGTGTGTTGCTTATGTGTGTTGATTTATTCTATTTTTACTGCATCTGTTTACTACTTAGTAAATGCATCACACTCTAATTTAAGTTCAACAAATAATGAATTAGTTGTTTTACAAATTTATTATGTATACGCTGGTTCCATTCATTATAGTCGTGGACATATGTTGTTTGGTATATGTAAAATAACGTATACAGTTTGAAAAAGAAAAATTATTATTATGAAAGTTTAAATACTGATTCCCCTCCCCCCCCCCCACCCCCCCCGCCTCTCAGTATTTTTCCCAACAATTGGTATCAGAGCAGGTCCTTCAGAAGAAGCTTGATCGCTTGAAGGAAGATCTCTCAAGATGAGCAATCATGAAGGAATGGGATTTATCAGACCACCAATTTTCAATGGAAATAACTTAGCATATTGGAAGATAAGAACTAGAGCCTATATTCAATCACTTGGAGCTTATGTTTGGGAAATTGTGGAAGGAGGATACCAATATCCAGCAGCAGTCCCCACAGATCCTACAGAAAAGAAATTATAAGAAACCAATGCCAAAGCTGCCAATGCATTATTGGGAAGTCTATCAGAATTAGAATTCATCAAAGTCATGCAGCTCAACATAGCCAAATAAATATGGGACAAAATTATTTAGAGCTACGAAGGAGACTCCCAGGTAAAACGTGCTAAACTCCAAACTCTCAGAATTCAATATGAAACTCTCAAGATGCATAGTGATGAAAGTATTGCTAGTTACTTTTTACGAGTAGATGAGATTGTAAATCGTATGAAGAATCTGGGTGAAGAAATAAAGGAGGCTACTTTAGTAGAGAAAATTTTGAGATCTCTATCTTCTAAATTTGAGTCAAAAGTATCTGCCATTGAAGAGAAGCAGGATCTACAATCTGTTACTGTTGTTCAACTTCATGGAATTTTAACTGCCTTTGAAATGAGGAAAGGAGGTCCATCAGAAATCAAAGAAGCCGCTTTCAAAGCCTCTGCTAAGGGAAAATAAAAGGAAGACCTCAAGGAATCAAGATATATATCAGAAGAAGATGAGGTAAACTTTGTGAAGAAACTTCAATGGGGTTCCGGAAGATTCAGAGGTAAGCTTCCCTTCAAATGTTTTTCTTGTGGTAGAGTTGGTCATTATGCTGCTAAATGTCCTCATAAAGATAATCATGAGAAAGGAAAAGGATTTTGAAAAAGATCTGAAAATCAAATGTCTCATATCTGATCAAGGAGGAGAATTCATATCAGATGAATTTTTTGAATTTTGTGAACAACATGGAATAAAGAGACAGTTCTCTGTTGCCAGAACTCCTCAACAAAATGGTGTGGTGGAAAGAATGAATAGAACAGTTCAACAAATGGCTCGAGCTATGCTTGATGAGTCTGGAACTCTTGACACCTTTTGGGGTGAAGCTGCACATACTATAGTAAATATTCTCAACAAAGCTCATGTACGTGTAAATAGTGATCAAACTCCATATGAACTTTGGTATGGTAAGCCTCCTATTGTAAAACACTTCAGAGTTTTTGGAAGCAAATGTTTCATCAAAAAGACTAATGAAAAACTTGGTAAGTTTGAACCCAGAGCAGACGAAGGAATATTTCTTGGTTATTCATCTAGAAGTAAAGGATACAAATTTTATAATAAGAGACTTCGAATTTTTTTTGAATGCATTGATGTTGTGATCGATGAAGCATGCAAAAATATGAAACATGTGACATCAGCAAAATAAGATGATAATAATGAAGACGGTGAATGATTTCCCATATCAAATCGAAATAATATAGAGGAAGAAACCAATGAAGCATTAGAAGAAGAACATATGAAAAAGAAAAGGCTCCATCCAGGTATGTTCAAAAAAATCATCCGGAATCTCAAATTCTAGGAGAAAAAGGGTCTGGAGTAAAAACAAGAAGAACTCTTGTAGGATCTTCTAGTTATATAGCCTTATTATACTCCATAGAACCACAAAATTTAAATGAAGCCAACAGAGATGAATGTTGTGTTAAGGCCATGGATGAATAGCTTGACAAAATTGAAAAGAATGATACTTGGGAATTAGTTCCTAGACCTCATGATAAAAATGTTATAGGAACAAAACAGATATAAAAGAATAAGTTGAATGAAAATGGAGAGGTAATTAGGAATAAAGCAAGGCTTGTTTTTAAAGGGTATGTACAACAAGAAGGTATAGAAGTTTAAGAAACTTTTGCACCTGTAGCTACATTTGAAGCCATAAGAATGTTTCTTTCTCTTTCAAGTTTTCAAAAATTCAAAGTTTATCAAATGGATTTAAAATCTGCATTTCGTAATGGAGATTTAGAAGAAGTATACGTTGAACAACCAAAAGGATTCATTATGGGAAATGATGCAAAGCTTGTATGCAAACTCAAAAAGACTTTATATGGACTAAAACAAGCTCCGAGGGCATGGTATTATCGTCTTGACAAACATCTTCAACAACAAGGCTTCACAAAAGGATCTGTTGACAACAAATTATATACAAAAATTGAAAATGATAAACTTCTAATTATTGTTGTTTATGTTGATGATATCATCTTTGGAAGTAATGAAGAATCTATGAGTCAAAACTTTGCTTCTGTTATGCAACAAGAATTTGAAATGTCTTTACTTGGAGAACTAACCTATTTTCTTGGTCTATAAGTGCAAAAAACAAAAGATGGCATCTTTCTTTCACAAACTAAATATCTTAAGAAGATTCTGAAGAAGTACGGAATGAAAGATTCCAAACCAGTATGTACTCCAATGGTAACATGATGTAGTCTTAGTTCTAATGATGAATCTCCTATAGTGAATTAACCAGAGTATACATATATGATTGGAAGTCTACTTTATCTAACAGGTACCAGACAAGATATCATGCATGTAGTAGGAATTGTTGGAAGATTCCAAGCCAATCTGAAGGAATCACATCTTCAGGCAGTAAAAATAATATTCAAATATCTCCAAGGAACTCAAGACTTTGGTCTATGGTATCCTAAAGATACAGATCTCACCCTTCACGCATATACAGATGTAGATTAGGCTAGAAATGTTGATCACTGAA
The DNA here is from genome assembly GCA_031772625.1 of Pinus tabuliformis. NCBI lineage: Eukaryota > Viridiplantae > Streptophyta > Pinopsida > Pinales > Pinaceae > Pinus > Pinus tabuliformis. The sequence continues at coordinate 327,874,396 of CM062813.1, forward strand.
AAAGCACTAGTGGAGGTGAATTTTATATGGGATCACGATTAGTATCCTGGTTCAACAAGAAACAAAGTTTGATTTCCTTATCCACAACTGAAGCAAAATATGTGGTTGCTGCATCTTGCTGCACACAACTACTCTGGATGATGCAAACATATATTCAAATCACGTGTTCTCCATCCATCTCCATCCTATGTGATAATACAAGTGCTATTAGTATTTCAAAAAATCCAGTCACACACTATAAGACCAAGCACATACCCATTAAGTACCACTTTCTATGAGAACAAGTGCTTGAACAAAAGGTTAAATTGGAGTATGTTCCCTCCAAAGAATAGGTTGCTGATATATTTACCAAACCTCTTCCCAGAGAAGCATTTGAATATCTCACACAAAAGTTGGGAGTTGTTTTTGCCTCATCCTGCTGTTAAAACCAATTTATTAAGATTTAGAGGAATGCTTCATATACGCATATTTCATGAAGTAGAGTCACGTATATACGCAAGTTTCTGTGTCGAAAATAGCATATGTATTTTTCTGATAGAAAAACAGTGGGTCAGACTCAAAATCATTTTCTGACATGCCTATCTAGTCTGATGTTGATGGATACAGACTGCTGATATGATTGTGCCATTGATGATTATTTGATTGATGAAGATACCTTAATGAATTAATTGTTGACAATGCACAGGTAGCACAGGTTTAAGGGGAGAATTAACCTTCAAAACATTATGCATTGTTGGCATCATGGTTGCTGAATTTAGCTATGGTCTTAGTTATTAATTTCATTTCATGAAAAGGTCATGTAAAGACCTATGGTGTCATAATATGTCTCCTTCTATCATAATCTATTATGGATGAGTCCTTTTTATGATGTAAATTTGTACCCCCACTATGCATGGGAAGGATGATGTAATAATTGCAAGTTTCAGTCATGTATGAACATTTGGTGTATCCCCACTTGGTTGGGCGATTGATATATGTATGAGTCATTGGTGATAGGAAGGTCATAATCACATAGTTGAGTTATAGAGTCATGTTATTCTTTTGAAAAATATTTCTGCAGACTATGCATGTGCTCAGGGGGAGCATGGACAGTATAATGCATCTTAGCATGTACTAAGGGGGAGAATATCTTGGTTCACCCTTTGCCCTTGATGTCAAAGGGGGAGAGTATCTTGGTGTTGCTTGATATATCTAACAGGTTCTATAGCTTGAAGTGATCAACACCAATATGGTTTCCATCAAGTCTAAAGGGGGAGACTGTTGGCATTATGGTACATGTGTTGTCCTTGATGGAAACTCACATACAAGTCAGTTCATAAATGATGGGACAAATGATTATAGATCAGAATCAAGATATTATGGAAAGAGAATGGTTTAAGTTGTATACATTGTTTACCCTAGTCCAAGTAGCGTATACATGTGGGTACACAGAATAAAAGGAGCGTATACATATGCACACAGTTTCACAGAAGAAAAAACGTGTATGGGATGGAAAATTAAGGTTAAAGAATACCAAGGGTCCATACCATGGTATTAACCCACAATATTGAGTGGAATAATGGTTACTTGATCCTGTCTAAAAATACCATAGGTTCTAAGTGTTTTTTTGGTGCATGGTATTGATAAAGGCTCTAAGTATATAATGAGGAGAAGATCAAAGGGCTATGTGTGCAAGTGAAAGGGTTTTTCATGAATACTTCTATCTGAAGTATATTTTGTGTGGTAAGGGCTATGGTTATCATATAGATCTGAAACATCTTATGCACCCATGGATACAATGTTGGATCAGGATCATGAGACCTGAAATGACTTATCATTGTATGATCTAATAATGGATAGTCTAGATTTGATTGCTAACGCATGTTTTATCCTTTAGATGTTATGATCTAGGTATATCTGAAGCCTTGAAAAGCTGTGAAGTTATAAGTCATTATTTGCGGATATACACGCAGGTTCGCCTCGGTGAAGGCACATATACATGTTGGTTCGACACTTCCAAGTTGTGATTGCAGAGGAAGGGCTTGTTGTTCAGAAATGACTAATCTATTTGATCAATGCTGCTATTTTACTGTTGTTTGTCAATGATGTCTTCTTTAGATATGAAGTAAAACTGATTGTATAAGGAGATTGAGTCTGGTTGACTGATTGATTGAGTAAGAAGGGTGATATTTGTTGCTATCTATTTAGAACTCTGTAATATGATAGTAGATATTCATAATGTCTTTCGTTAGTACAATTTTTGGTTCAAAATTTTTATGATTCAATATCTTTAGAGGTATACGCAGTTTGGGTTACAGAAAGTAGCGTATACATGCAAGTTTGCCTCATTGAAGTAGCGTATACATTCTGACATATGATTTTTGAGGTTGCAGTTGGTTCTAGTTGTTGATGCAGTGTTCTGAGTTCTTCTCTGTGTTCTGGTGATAGTGATCTGATTGTTCAGATTGATCGATTCTGTTTTACTTCAAAGTTGATGGGTTTTCAGTGATTGGTTGATGCAGTTGTATTTGATGGTTGTATTACAGTTGTGGTGATTGATTTTGAGCTTCAATGTTACTGATGGGTCCAATATAAAAATTTTATGAAACATGGCCTACATATTGTGTTGATGTGTACCAGGAGTATCCAGTCTGAAAATTTATGAAACGTGATCCCTAGAGAAAGAGTGAAGGTGGTAGCCTTTTGTAGGTCGATGCCTACATACTAGTAATCATAATAGCCAATACAAGAGCTAGGGGGTTGGAGTTCCTTCCAATAGAAGTTGGAAAACCAGTGAAGGTTGTAGCCTTTAGTAGGTAGATGCCTACGTACTTGAAAAATTTTGCACCAGTAAAAAACTTGTAAACACTTTTTATAATAAGAAGATTGAAGACTAAGATGGTAGCAGCGGTGGTTTTTTCCCACATTGGGTTTCCACCTGAAAAATCCTAGTGTTCATGTGTGATGCTTATGTGTGTTGATTTATTCTATTTTTACTGCATCTGTTTACTGCTTAGTAAATGCATCACACTCTAATTTAAGTTCAACAGACAATGAATTAGTTGTTTTACAAGTTTATTATATATACGCTGGTTCCATTTATTATAGTCCCGGACATACGATGTTTGGTATTTGTAAAATAGCGTATACAATTTGAAAAAGAAAAATTATTATTATGAAAGTTTAAATACTAATTCACCCCTCCCCCCCCTCCCTTAGTATTTTTCCCAACAACATGCCAAATATGTACCATGACAAGGTAGAATGTTGGAATTCTCTATTAGGACAATGGGAAACTGTTCTCAAATCCAACTGCATTTTAGGAGGGGAATTTAATGTTATAATTCATCGATGGAATAAGAAAGGTGGCAGTATTGTAAGAGATCATTTTTAGGAAAATATGGAGGATTTTATTTCCCAGTTAGAATTGGTTGATATCAAGCCTAAACTCTCCAAAGTTATTTGGAAAAAAATCGGGTTGGTCTTGGAAACATTGTTGCAATATTGGATTGATTCCTAGTAGGGAGAAATATTTTGGTTCATATATTTCTCCCTCTTCCTTTCATTTGTCATGGGGTGGTTTTGACTATCACCCAATCAAGATTCTTTTAGATTTGGAGATTTAAAGGGTCCCAACGAATTCCATTATAACCCTCTATGGATGAATGATGAGGATTTTAAGCCACTAGTGCATCAGGCATGGTTTAGGTGGGTTATTGGTTCTCCTATATTCATATGGGAGTAGAAAATCAAGGGCTTAAAAGAGGAAATTAAAAAAATGGGCGAAGGAAAGGTCCAAATCTCAGAAAAGGAAAGTGGGGTAGATCAAATCCAATATGGAGGGAATCCTTTTCGAAATGGAAGAGGCTCCAACCACCGACGATTTTCTTGCTAAAGAGAGAAAATACTTTGAAGAATTGCATAGGAAATTGAAGGAATAAAAGGAGATTAGAGATTGAAATCAAGAAGTTTATGGCTAAAATCGAGAGATAAAACTATTAGTTTCTTCCACAAACAATAAAAAATAAGGGAATGGAAATATAGAATCAAGTATATGGATCTTAATGGAGATATTATTTCAAATATGGAATAGAATAAAGGATGCCACTATTAATCACATTGAGTCCCTATATAAAGAAAGTGGAGGCATTCCCCAACTAGTTTCATAATCAAACAATGCCAAGATTTTGCTTCCTAACATAGAAGAATAAATTCATAAGGTGTTTTGGTCCTTCAATTTAGATAACACTGTTGGTTACGATGGATTCACGTGATACTTTTATCAAAAAAATTGGAACACAATTAAATATGTCTAATCCAAAATGGTGGACTTTATCCAAAAATATGACCAAATGGGGGGTGGGGGGGTGCGGGGGGGCTCTCAATTCATCCTTCATTGCTACAGTTCCTGTGGTATCTTTGTAGGCAGTTTTAGGCTGGGGAATTGTTCCAAAGAATCTAAGTAGGGGTTTTAATTGAGTTGGATGACCAATGCATTAAACCTTTAACACTTGTATAATCCAAATATTTCTGAGAAGTTCAAAAGGGATGATTTTCATTCATAACATCATAAAATCTTTGAATTGATTTTGAAAGCAGAAAAGGAGAATATATATGATAATCAATTATTCATACTTAATACTTAATTAATTAAATAAAATTGATGTGTGCAAAATAATTCTACAGCCAAACAATATAGATTCAATAGATGATGAACTAATTTAAACATATTGTTCAATTAGTTAATCTCCATAAAGATCATAACTTTATAGCGGACTATCAGGGAAGTTAACAATTAACTTAGCCTTACCTTAACTCCTATGTTACCTTGTATATATGAAGAAAAACATAGATGAATAAACCAAAAAGACTCACATGAACACACAGGCTATTAAGAGTAAAGTTAGAATCCTTCGATTATCTTTAGAAAAAATTTCAGAAAAGTACAAGGGTTCAACCATTCTTCATTCAAATTACAAAATATTTATAGAATTTAATTGAAAATATCGTAATCTATTGCAATCTTTTACAACAATAAATTATTATCCAAACTTATTTGGATTTTTTTACAAAAATAGACTTTCTGAATTGATTTTGACTAATCAACACACTATTCGAGGGTGTTGTTTGATGATTTCTACCTCAAACTCAATGTTGTCATTTGTGCTCATTTTATCTTACATTCTGCTCCTCCTTTTACTGCAACTGCTTCTGAGAAATTCACATTTCCTATTCGATAAGCTCAAGGAATTTATCCCATTCCTCTTCACTGGGGCATGAAAACTTAATGAATTTTCTATATGTTTCATCCACTTCAGTATATTTTTCAAATGTAGGTTTAGTTAGAAAGAGGTGGTGAATTTCATGTACAATGAATAAATCATCTTGCAGACCTTCTAAGAAATCTTTACCACTGATAATTCCTTTCACCTTGGAAAATTTGGAATTATCCTTTACTATTTTGTACAACTTCTCCTGGTAGTTCTCCTGCGAAATTAGCTAATTATTATGATATGTCAAATAAGGAAGACCTCTACTATGCAAAATAGAAAATTTCTTGTGAAATTTATTAATATGAGCTTTCATATTTTGGCACTTGTTCTCCAACTGTAGCATGAGATTTTTCTTAGTCAGAACTCTCCTGACTTCGAGGACTGTATCAGTTCTGTCCTCGATCCCTAACTCTTCCAACTCTTCTTTAGTCTTGGAATTCAAGAATTTTATAATCTTGGTAGCCTCTCCAGGCTTGTGCTCCAATTCTTCTTTGATTTGTGTTATGGCTTCATTGGCTTTATTAACAAGCTTCTCTTGCTCAAATATATTTTCTATTAAAGTACATAGTTATGAAAATGTTGAATTGATATCTACCTAGATTTTCTGTTTGGCTTCTGTTAAGGTCAGAGCAGTGGCTGACTCATTCATGTATTTTTCTAACTGTTTGGTTAGTCTGAATCTTTTCTGTACTTCAACAAGGTATGCATTGTCAACCTTTATTTTATTGTCTTGGGTCTTCTCTAATTGAGCTCTTAGCTTCTCAATCTCCATGGATTTTAGTGATAGATTTCCCATAGCCTTTGATAGTTGTTCTGCTAGGTTCTGACTGGGTTCCGACTGGTAGACTATATTGTTGCTGTTGATACTGTTGTTGTAGATGTGCCTACTCCAGTGCTGATTTGAAGTTCTCTTTCCTTGATTAATTTCTCCATCTCTGCCTCCATTTTCTGGATCAACACATTTTGTTAAAATATCATACAAAACATGTTTTCCTTTTCCTTTTCCAGTTGTCCCACTTCCTGTGCTTGGGGGTGTTCAGTTGTTGGTAATTTCAGTTGTCTTCTCAGTGCTTGAATGTCTACATTTTTGCTCTTTATTATTTCTTTAGCTACTTTTACATTGTTAGGATCCAATCTGAACTTTATAACCAGATCTTCTAACCCCTTAATCTTGGTATCTTTAGCTAGAGAAGACATTTCTCTAGCTTTAGATAGGAGTGAATGTTATTTAGGGATGCCTGTAGTTTGGATGTTGCCATGGAAGAATTGGTTAATGATGCATAGATAATTTCATCTACTTTTTTGTGGAGACAAATTTTATCTATAAGATGTATCTGTTTAGTATCAAAGGAAAATACAAAAGTTTATAATCATTAACACTCTTAGGGACATGCACCTTTGGTTCCAGAAATGCTAGATGGAATTATCTTCTTTCACTATCTAAGGAAGATAACAACCTGGTTTGATTTGTGGAATATTTCTTCCAGAACTTTGCATATGTTGAAGTCTTCAATGCCTCATTTTTCCTTTTCATCTCTATGAACTTTGAAAAAATACTTTGTTGTCCTGAAGAAGAAGGAGAAGCAATGATGGTTTCTTCTGCTAGATGTAATGAGAATACAAGCTCTCCTGATAGTGTGATTGTGGTAGGCTCTTCAGAAGTTTGGACTTTTGATGACTCTTCTTCAACATTGATAGAGTTTCTTCTTTTAAACACTTTGAATGCCACTTTTTGTAATTCTGAAACTACTGGGGACATGCTTTCTCTCGACCTTTTTAGTTCCTTTTCTTTCAGCTTAGGAGTTTCCAATGCTCTCTGACTAGAAACTTGTTCTTCAACCTCCTATAGTGTGTTCTCTTCCCATTCTTCTAAGTTAGCATATTGTTCTATTTTAGGCTTTGCAATGTGTACATATGGTGCAGACTTTTGTTCAACTCTCATGGATGATATTACTCCCAATGGGTCATATGGCCAGTTGAAACTTAATTTAAATTTCATCTGCTTTAACAAATCATTAACCTCCTTTTCTACAACTCTAGTATTGACTATGAATGGGTCAACCCGTGCCTTAAATTTAAAGTGAGATTTATTCTTCCTAGAAATAAAATGAGTATCATCCATATTCATCATTTGTCTAATATATTCCAATGCAAAAATCTTCATGGGGAGGAAAATTGGTAGTTTGTAAGGTGGTAGCTCACAACCGTAGATTCTAATCTCTGAAAATTTTTGTTATATATACCAGTCTCCAAATTTGGACTGCTCACATAGGTGTATAATCATTTTAATATCTATAGAAATCCTAGGAATTACATCACTACTTAAAAAACAAAGTGCCATATGCAATAATTGGTTGACAAAGTTCCTAAAAGAGAAATCTTTGTGATTTTTCCTCACTTATGAGGTCCAATGAATTACTGACCGTGGCTTTCCTTCAACATCTAATCTATGTAGAGGGAACTTGAATATTTCTGATTGATGATATAAAAAAAACAAACCAAAATTGACTAGTGTTTGAATGATCCTTCAATACTGAACTTTAAGAATTGATCATGAATTATATCTAACAATGATTGAACATAATTGATGGTTTCTTGCTGAACAAAAACATTGATAAAAATCGTAAGATAATTTCATCTAACCAATGATCATTTGGATATCCTAATAGACAAGAAACCATGGAAATTACCTGCCTAGACATCTCAGGAAATATTGTAGAGGGATAAGGTGGATTTTTCCTAGGTAATTCAGAATTCTCAGGTAGGAATGACTAAAAAATATGAGCTCTTTGTGAGAAAGAAAGCTTCTGGTAAATCTCCATAAGTGCATTAGTAGAAAAAGGGTGAAGGGAGTCCTAAGGTTTTAATTGCAAGGCTTGACAATTCATAGGTTATGGAGAAAAGAGTCTCATTATTTTGAGCAACTACAACTCTTTGAATTGGGAGGTATCGGGCTTCACACCAGGTGAAAAATTTTGGGAAATGGTGGGTCTGTGGGAAACAAAACTGAGGGAGCAAGGATTCCCATAAGGATAATTTGTCGTTAGTGTCCTCATACTTTTGGAATGCCCAATTTTGAATCTCATACAAATCAAATTCACAGTGGGTTTCTGTGATTTTGAATTGGGTATCAATGAGAGATAGTTCATCTAGATTAATCACAGGAGGTAGAAGGGGATTCTCTATAGATATTTTGGATTTTCCCTTATGGGTGGCCATTTTGGAAAGAATCAAAATCACAGGGAATAATTGAGAATTTTACCCGAGAGTGGTGGTGATTGATAGTTGATGGTCGTTGGAATTTTCTCAGATCACATTCTGAATGCTCTGGTTGCAGGTGGAAGGTGAAAGAATTTGGTTTGGTGGGGGTAATGGATTTATTATGATGCTCATAACAATTTTTTTTGGGGCTAACAGTTAATGGCGTGGAGGATTAAATGATTTGAACATTGGTAGGAGTGATTAATGCAACAACGTTCATCTGGTTAATTTAGTGGGAGAGATGGTTACGACTAGAAATGGCAGAAAGTTGGTGGAGGCTATAAATAGCGGGAATAATGGCGGAGGATGAAAGAAGTTTTCCGGGGGGGGTAGTGGCGGTATGTAGTTTTAAGTGAGGGGGGTTCCACAATCCATTAGAGATCGACATGTATGCAAAGGAAGGATTAGAGAAAATTATTTGTGAACCCCACCCCCCAATTAACTGTCTAGAGTGAGGGGGGTCCCACAATTCATCTACCACCGTTGATTTGGGCATATGCCATCGTGACCATTGAGAGATGAATAAAGGTTATGTTTTTGGCAGAAATTAAATCAAAACTTTATTTACAATATTTTATTTGAAAAATATTTTAATTCCCGAATAAAAACAATACAATGAGCAAAGTTTCAATTTGCTCGCTTATTCTTGAATATAATAATAATTTTTTCTCTTTTTTTCTTTTATTTATTTCTTTCTATTTTTCTTTCTTTCTTTTTGATTTTTCGTTTATTTTTGTTATTTTTAATTTTCTATTTTTCTACAATCAAGGGAATTTGTAAAACAATTCTAAGGATAAAAATAAGTTACAACAATTCCTAAAGATGTAAGGTCCTCTTATTTCTGTTTCTTCGGACCTATTTCTTTTTGTAATTTCTCATATAAGATTATTACAAAGATTATTGCTTAAAGACTCGTGCCTCTTCTTCCCATTTGAATCTCTGAAAATAAAAGAGGGTTTGTTAGTAAGAGGAATTTAATGGAAAACTTTGTTTTGGTATATAAATTTGTACACTCCAACAAGTGCAGAGGAGACAAAGGGGTGGTCATAAATTTAGATATGGCCTATGCCTTTGATCTAGTGTGTCATTATTTTATCTTTGCTATTTTAAGTAAAATGAGGTTCTCTTCTATTTTTATATCTGGATCAGTGCCTGTATTTTTGGGACTTGGATTTCCCCTATTATTAATGGATCTATGATTTATTTAAAGCTTCGAGGGGCCTTAGGAAAGGGTGCCCCCTCTTCCATATTCCTTTATATTCTCATGATTGAATCCTTGAGTAGGAAGCTGGAATTTGAACAAATATGTCACTCCCTACTTGGAATTTGATTCTCAAAAGGTATAAAGAGCTTAAATCACGCCCAATTTTCTAATAACATGATCCTTCTTGGAAGTGTCTCTTATATTATAGCATGATGCTTCAAATCTATTTTGGATGATTTTGATCAGGTCTTAGGAGGATTGATAAATGAGGGTACAAGTCATATATATTCTTGGAATGCTAACAAACTATTGAATGGAAGGCTATTAATAATTTTGAGGATAGAAATAAGGGATGAGTGGACCAATTTTAGATATTTTGGCCTACTCATATGTTTCAAAACGTTCCCTCGTCCTTTTTGCGGTCATGCTATTCACAATTTTAAACCCATATTTGAGCAATGGGGGCCTCAATGGCTAAATTTAACTGGAAGATTCATTCTAGTTAAATTTGTCCTTTTATCCCTTCCTATATTCAAGTTCTCATCTATGTTAGCACCCATCTCAGTCAAGCAGCAAAAGGCTCAATAACTTAGGTGGTTTCTCTGGCAAGCAAGCAAGACAAACACTAAAAAGTTTAATTTGGTGAATTGGAAGGTGCTTAGGCTTCAAAAAGCCATGGGGGGTTTAGGAATAAGAGACCCACTTCTAATGAATATAGCCCTTGGGGAAAACCTGGTTTTGTGGCTAATCACATGGGGTAATGATTGGTGGAAATAGGCGCTTCATAAAAAATATCTTCATGGGGCGAGAGAATCTTGTATTCATCATATCCCTCACAATAGAGGCAACTCCTAGATATGGTGTTTGATGTTGGTTTCTATTCGTTTAATTAGGTCTAAGTTGACTTGAATTCTAGGAAATGGCAAATCAATAAATTTTTGGATTGAGGGAATTATGGTAAATCCTCCTTTGGGATCAAATCCCCTATTTCACTGCCTGCATAATTGGTTGATTTATTAGCATAAAATATCTCTATGGGATATCTCCTCTTGGTCATCTAACATACATTAGTTGAGTTGGGCCTAGGGTAAAATTCTAGGTCACCTTGTTAGTATTTTTAAATATCTCAAGTCCGCTCTTGATGGATGTGCTCCTTCCTCCTTATCAGATCAAGACTCTTGGGTTCGTCAGGTGACTTGTATTTTGTTAAAAGGAGTTATCAATATTTTCTCTTCCTTGATATTAGACCTCCCTATTCTCGGATTTGGGACTTTATTTGGAGCTCAGACTACCTCCCAAAAATTAATATTTTTTTCTAGACATTAACTCATGGTAAGATCCTAATAGATGAGAATTTATTGAAAAGGGGAATGATTGGACCTTCCTGGTGCACCTTGTGTAAGCATGCTACTAAAAATATAGATCATCTCTTCTTGGAATTCCCTTTCATGCTTGAAGTCTGGGGAGTGATCTTATCTCAATTAAAATCAAGGGTAATATGTCCTTTGCTACAAGACTTGTTGGGAAAATGTGGAAATTGTTATAGTGGTTCTTTTGCATGGAAAAAAATAATGAAGAGAATCTAGGAAGTACTCTCTAAATATGTATGTTAGAAAATTTCACTAGCAAGAAATTGGGTTATTTTTCAAGGTGAAAGGGAGGATATGATCAGGATGGCGGGATCAACAATAGGGATTTTTGGGGAATATTTCCAGGCTAAGAAAATAAAAGAAGAGGATTAGAATTTGGGGAGGAATCATAATGGATTAAATTTTTTGATCCAAACTAGGACATCAGGGAGAAAACACATCCCAGTGAGAGATGGAAAGTAATATTATCTAAGGAGGAACTTGATAAGTGGCTCTTGGAGCAAAAATATTTATTATTAAGCTTCTATGGAGCATCAACTAAAAATCCAAGGGTTGTAGGAGTTGGGGGGGGGGGGAGGGGGGGGGGGGGGGGGGGGGTGTGGTGTTGGAGGGGGGTGGTGGTAAAATTTTTCCTTGAGAATCAAGAAGAACATAGGTATGCTTGGGGTTTAGGTTACACTTTCAAAAATATTGTTAAAGCTTATGCCTTATATCAGGGTTTGAGGCAAATTGTGAATCTGGGAATTTAAGAGGTGATTGTTTTTGGTGATTCCTTGAATATAATTCACCATTTATATTTGAGATATCTCTTCTTAGGTACAAATTTAAGTCATATTTTCAAGTTGATTTATTAGTTCTATCAGTCTATCCCCAAGAAGAATGTCTCCATTTTCTTAGGTCAAACAACTCCAACGCCGACCACATGGCTAATGTAGGATCAAGGCTAAATCAAGGTGAACTTTGGTGGCATGAGAAAAGGGGGTATGTCCCCCTTCCTTAATGGTTAATTAGGAGACTTAGAAATCAAAGCAGAGGAATAATTCCTCATGGTTTAATGTAACATTTTGATGTTTTGTAAATTTTGGTTTTTGTTAGGCCAGTATTGGTGAGTATACAAGTGGAATATTGTAGATATTATTGCATTTTGTTTAAAAGCTTCAAGGTCAGAATTCTATATATGATCATTGATACATACTCCATTCTGACCATGTCCAATGGTTTCAACTTGCTTGTGTAAATCACATATCTAGACTGAGCTTTAGCTTAGTATCTTTTAATATAATAACTATTCTAAATTATTGTTAAAGTAATCATATATTTTTTTACCAAAAATATGTTTGGACTATGCTTTGAGTCAAACACTATTTCTCTCTAGTGTTGATGTTTGAACGTAGATTGTATGGGTAAAAGTTAGGTATCCTAACCAAATTAGATGATAATAGATATATGCACTTCTATTTATCCAAGAAAATAATTTTATATTCTAATATAAAGAAATAATTGTTGTTACTTTTATTAGTCCTCACTTATCACGTAGGAGGAGAATTCCACAAACTCTATATGTTTAATATGAATATTTTTAAATTTTGAGCTAAACAAATAACTCACCAAAGGAGGAGGAGCCTTCCACAAATAGTCAAAGACCACACTATATTATTACAACATTCAAATTTCTTAGAATTTAAATTTAAAAAGTAAAAAGATAGAAATCATGATAAATTTTAAAAATTAAAGAAATGATGAAATATAACCCATTAATCATACCGTTTTGACATCTTGCCAATATACATTTGTGAATCCATCCATGGTAAAGGTAACAATAACAATGAGCATGGACCAACACCATGAATGAGCTCACATTCTCTAAATCTCTGTAATCTAAAGACTTTGTTGTAGGGTTGGATGTTCAGTTTGATATTGGGTTCTCAAATGGGGTCTTTGGTAAAAATCAAAGAACCAAACCTTGATAAAGAGTTATAAGAGAAATCATGATTGCAAGAGCTTGATTCTATAATCTTTGGGTGGATTTGAGGGCTAGTATGATCATTACATGGCTTAAATATGTCATTTTTTTCGATGAAATAAAGCATCACAGCCTCTATTTTGTAAGCAAGGGTAAGATATTCCTCAGTGTTGAAGGCCATTCAATAACAAGGGGAATAACTACAATGCAACATAGTCCCTGCCTCTATCGCTATAGCTATTTAATTGATTAAAGGTTGTAAAGAGTACGAAGAAAACTACACAAAATGAAAGAAACAATCTCTCCGCACAAAGCTCTCTGCAGAGTGAAAGCACTCAACATACTATGATATTTACTAAAATTATTGTGTGGAAGGAAGATTATTTTACAAAATCTCATCGTGCTAAAGATCATTGTGTGGAATATTATTGTGTAGAGGTTCAACTCATTATGCAGACCTCCACACATTGAAATTTGTCACAATATTGCAATCAATTGAAGTTGCACTAAGTCTTGGAAAATCCAATGCATGAGTTCAAGAGATCATATTCTATCCATAGTTTCTGCTAGTGGTGATTGCAATAATGTTGATCTCCACAAGTACCAAATCTGAATTCCCAAATGTGAAACAATAAATTGCATTGTCTTTTGCAACATTATTTCCAACGCTGCTTTCAGTTATTTGATAGAGCAGTTGGTGACCATCCAACATGATCTCTACCATGCAACACTCCACTAATAATATATAAAAAGATAGGGATCTATGCCCCTGCAATGTAACTGATAGTGACTAAATTATTTTCATTAACTATGAGTTATTTATTTCACTTATTAAGGGTAATACTACACATATTAGTTAATTTTTTAGTCACTTCATTAGCACTCTGTAGTGCTTAATTAGTGTGATTGATGGAATAACTAATTAGTCACTTGTGAGGTGGTTTTAGTGCTTAATTGATTAGTGGTAGAATAGTTTTATTTATGGGATGTGTTTGTTTGGTCCATTGGCGTATTTTATTTGTTCATTGTCCTCTAGTGAAAGGATTTTTCAGCTTCGTGGTTCTTCCAAATATTTCTGGTGCGTGAGATGGGTGTGACAACTTAGAGATGAAATTAACACACTACTTTAAGTAATACGCCTCCATCAACAAACAAAATATTTGGACAGAATTAGGTGCACGCGCATTGAATTTATGTGCAGAAGTTCCTTGTGCGCAAGTTCATTGTGTGGAGGTCCTCCGCACAAGGACCTCTGCACAATGAACTTCAGAGTGGTGGTCCCTACAAATCATTTATTGTTAATGTAATTCTACCTCCGCACAATGACTTCTGTAAAATAAACTTCCACACCAAAAATGCAATTAATTGAGACTTATATCACTTATTAGTAACTGATATCAAAATTTGCTAAGGAACTTCCACACAATACCGCAATCAATTGAAGTTGCAACGAACCTTGGAAAATCCAATGGATGTACAATTTCTGATGATGGAAATTATGATAATGTTGGCCTCCATAAGTACCAAATTTGAATTCCCGAATGTGAAACAATAAATTATACCGCCTTTTGCAAGATTATTGCAAACATTGTTTTCAGTTATTTGATAAAGCAACTGATGAGCATCCAACATGATCTCCACCACGCAACACTATGCTAATAATATAGAAAAACTATGGATCTATGCCCTCGCAATATAACTCAAGTGACCATGTTATTTGCACTAACTGAGTTTTTTATTTCATTTATTAGGGGTGTTGTCACTCACTGCAAAATTTGTTTTCAACTGACAAACACACAAAAAAAAGAAAAGAAAATTTTAAAGTCATCTTTCAAGCCACAAAACCCATCAAAGCTAAATTATACCCACTCAAATGGATAGTTCTCGGAATTATCTTTCCAATGGTATATGGAAATCCTCAAATAGACTCCAGAATCAAAAGTTAGAGCAGATTGAAGTTGCCCTTTTGAAAACCAGAAAACAAGGAGAAAATGCCTAAAGGTAAAATATCGGGTCCTGACATATCGACGATCCTGCTGTTGTCTAGGTAAATCCTCTTTTCAGACAGAGACGATCCCTCTAGCCCAATGAGTGGGACTAGCAACCTACGTGACAATCTACTAGACACTTTCCTAAATTACAATCGAAATAAAAGAAGAGGAAGATGACCTACCTGCACAAGAGATCAAAGACATAACAAAGCATACAAGTGAAAATAGCATAATCGAATGTAACCTAATTAGAATATCAAGGAGCATTAAGATCACGAGGGTTTCAATCAATGAACCTCTGACATATCGCATGCATTCGTGGCATACTAAACAATACCCCTAATTTGACTACATATTGGAAAATACCTCTAAAAATCACATTATTTAACCCCCTACCAATATGAACCGCCTTGCCAATTTAAAAAACCACTACATTCAATAGATATTGTAGGTATCCATTTTTTTATTAACATTTTTATACCCCTTTATATTTTTTCATTAACTTTCAACTTCATTTTTTATACCTATCAATATAAAAACCCTTCACCCCCTATATATCGCCCAATATATTACGTAATTTTTTCCTCAATATATATCCCCCAATATGAACCCACGTGGTATGGTATTGCTCGCTCAGTGAAGCCCCCGTGATTAAGATAAATGATGTATCAACACAAACATTTATGGAAAGTGAACCAAAAGTTGTTTATATTAATAGAAAAAATGAGGAAGCATACAACCAAGCCTTGATGTCAATAAGCTCTCCTTGAGTGAATATCCAATTCCAAGCTCAAGCTCTCCAAGCACTCTTTCTCCAAGTCAAATGAGTAGCATGTAGGCACAATCTCAGCATAAGGGTGAAAATAGCCAAAGACCAACCATTTGGGAATGGGAGAGGATGAATATATAGGGAAGGAAAGGGAGTTAGGATCTCTCCAAAGATAGGAAAAGGTCCTCATTTCAAGGAGGTAGCTCATAGGGATAAGATCAAAGGGAAATAATGGGAGAATTTGACCACATCCACACCGAACAACCTCCAACTCATCATTTTGGAAGCCTCTAGATCACGAAGCTTCTTGTCCTCTTTGGGAAAACTTGCCTTTTAGGGATCAGCGCGGGTATCCAAGCAAAAAGCGCACGGGCATCGCGAGGCTAGTATAGTATAACTAGGGATCAACACGAGTTTCCAGTGTCAGGGTCGCGCTGGTCCTAAAATTAGGGTTTTAGAGCTTTCTTCTTTAAGGAAGGAAGGCTCAAGGCATGTTCTCATTAGTGTTTCTAGGAGGATCTAAGTTGCATATCAGGATAGGTACACTGCATGATTTCCAAATTTCGGGCACTTCGGGTTATGACACAGGGAAGTGTAGGAGGCATGACAAAACATTGTGTAACACTTGCATATCAACGGTCCCACACATCGGTGATCTTGCATATCGATGGTACCGCACATTGATGGTCTTGCATATCAGAGGTCCAAGGTATCATAGCATCAAGAGATCGATGTATCGCATTCGGTGATCAAATAGGTGAGAACCTTTTAAAGTTGTGATATCATATGAAGTTCTGATTGTGATTAAATTCATCAGGATTGAGCCTCCAGCCTTAAAGCGTCTGGAAAGTCCAAAAAATCATTTACAAAGGAATTCAGTTGCAAACCCAAAAGAGGGCAGGCCTTTTCTCTCTCCTCTAGGGGGCCATGTGGTTGAATAAGATTAGTTCTGATAAGGGACATGTGGTAGATGATGTCACCTTGACGTGGTAGTATGGTGGACACATGTCATGCTGATATGGCATTTTCAAGCTCCTATGGGGACATATCCAGGTGACACGTGTCACCAATTAGGAAGCACCATGTGGTAATAATGACGTCACGCATCGGAGGTCGACAGTTGCAGCATGTTGTGCCTGAAAAGAAAATCACCAATTGTGAACCTCTGATTGGGGGGCTCCGATATGGGGGCTGGCCTACAGTCACGAGGAGTGGTAAAGGACAAAGGGTTAAGCAGTAAAGGTGATCGGAGTTCGACGATCGGTGAAGTGAAGTGTTGTGCACCAAATTTAAATCACAGATTGAAAACCTCCAATATAGGGGCTGGCCAATGGTCACGGGAGGAGCCGAAGAACCAAGAGATAAGAAGAAAAGGTGATCGACATTCATTGTTTCATGAAGCCTGTTCAGTGCGAAGTCTCAATTTACCGAGCTCTGATATTTCGCTAAGCACCTAATCATAGCCCCAGTCATATAACAAAAAATTACTGAAAAGGCTCAAAGAAAAAGGGGCCTAAAGGGATTAGAACTCGTTGTTTCACAATGTTTTGCAGTGTTAAGTGACCATACTGGAGAATCCACGATATCACACCATGGTTATTTTATGAGGGGTGTTGCATTCCGATAACATTATACAGAGATTTGAAGGCCTATGGGTCGGCAGTTGCAGTATTAAATGAAGGCATGGAGTGATGGTAAATCAGTATGGGGACTCAGGAAGACTTAATGGCTCAACATGGAGCTCCACCCAGTCATACAATGAAGGACTATCAGGACAATCTCTGCTTCTGCTCTGTGACAAGCCACCATAGTTGATCGCTACCAACTCCAAAGAGTGGTGAAGTCAGGTAGTTAAGGCGAAAGCGATGGGAACTGACTGAGCAGCTAGAGGGACACATTGTTCGCAGAGATGTGGCATGATCAAGAGCTTTCACAAGAACGACAAAAGGATATTTTCCTCAGCGATCTTTCAATTTTTATAATTTCTATTTATTTTGTAATTTTTGTGCATTTTCAAGAAAGGAATCAAATCCTTGGTAATCATTTTAGGCAACACAACTATCGCACGCCAAGACAACTAGTCTATCGGATAGCTGGCCCTTGGCTGAGATATTTTGTAATTGATTCAAAGCTCCCCCTCTCCTTATAAATAGGGGGAAGAAACACTCAATAGAGGTTCCGAAATTATACACCTGCAGTGGTCCAAATTATGTGGTTCCAATTTGGTTCTAATTTCTTGTTCATAAGGAACTTGAGCGATGTATGGCTAAATGTAATGGAATGGTATATTGGACTCATTTTGAAGATTAATGAAATTATTTGGTGATTCCAATCATGGCTCTAAGTAGTATGTTTTTCCCTCTATAAATCTCATTTCATGTATGTTTCTCTTCTACTGAAATTGTGTAATGAAGCTGTTGGTCTCATTCTCTCATGGTTATATGTATGTTTCTAAGTAGTAATTTAAAGATTTAATTATGTACCTTTAAGAGCATAAATTTACATATGTTGATTAGTGATAAGTGTATCCATGATCTATAGAACATGAAACCTTAATTCGTGCTCCACAATTCTTGTCATTCCATCTCTTCTTCTTTCCATCCTTCTACCGGAACATTGCTGCTTAGGATTTTGTCTTGTTTACAACCTTATGCATCTATTTCCTTCCTTTCTCTCCTCCTCTTCACCTTTACTACAACTTCAATATTAAGTTGCTTATTGTTGTGTTTTGGCCATCAGAACAAGACATTCCTCTTTGAGATCAGCCCGATTCACCCCCTGTATTTGGATCCATGTATCTACTTGAGTTCACCTTGATGAAAGACTATTGAACCAAGCCCCCCTTTATTATCTTTCCAAACTACGTGACAATTGGAGTGCAACAGAAACCCCTCACTGATAATCTTCCATGCACTCCTTTATCTAAGATGTCATAGGCACTGATCCATAATCAACCTAGAGGTTGTCTCTAGGAAGCTTTATATATCTCCTAAAGCACTTGTGCTACAGGTGCTAGAAAAAGCGATAACACCTTTTTGTCGCCATTGCCGGGGAACGGATTAGAATATTTTCCCTGGGTACAAAAAATATTTACATTCCCTCTGTCAGGTGAGCAAGGGAAGTGTGGGTTGAAGATCTCTCACCTTGGCGACTCCACTATCTGAATTTCATTATAAACACCCTGGTGACTCCAGTGTCTTAATCTTAATTGTAAACACTTTAACGAATCCACTGTCAAGATATGGAGGAGAAGATAGAAGAGATGAAGAGGTTAATAAAGAACTCCTTTTATAGACTAAAAAACTGGAGTTAGAAAATATAAACCGACAGAACTTCCAGGCTTCTAATCCATGTTTAAATCCCCAATATAGAAGGCCTCTCCTACAGATATCACAAGGGGAGAAGAAAGAACAACAAGATCACACTCATCCTCCACTATATATAGGAGATGATCTAGAGAAAAAAACACCAAATGCAAATAAAGTTCAAGGGAACTTATGCTCCTCTTTCTCTGATAAAGAACAAGAAATCATATTATATGAAGAAGAGGAGGAGGATATTGATGCAATGTTGAGCGATGACGGGATCGATGATTACTATAAACAATTTTTGATCTCATGTAGGCTCAGCTACACAAGAAATACTATCTAAGTTCATCCGGAAAGAGATCGAGAGGGCAAGATAAAAATGAAGGTACTCCTTCCCTAGAGCTTCCTGAGCTAACTGATAAGGGAAATGAGCCTTTAAATCCCAAATGACTTAAGCCTAAAGCCCTCAAAGAAGATAAGTCACCCTCCCCCTCCAAGACCATCTGGGATAAAGAAAAAGAGCCAGGTAGTGTCAATGGCTGCCCCAACCAAGAAGATACTGATCAATAGACTATTTAAGAAAATGAGGCAGTTGCAATTTTCTCTCATTAGGTCCATGATCTAGTAGCTAACTACATGGCATCTTTCTTTGGCCTGCAACAATATTCCTCAATTCCAAGCCCAATTAGAAGATTCATGGAGGAGATTAAAAGAGCTAAGCATCAAAAATCAAGTTGGGGGCACATATCAAAATTTTTGTCCGAAGATTTTTCAGGGTGCATACTTGTTTTGATTTTTAAATTCCAATGGCATGGAGGCATAAGGTCTAGTACTCTGATGCTGGGATGGTGTCATTGGAAGGTGGACCTAACTTGGGTGAATTTATGCCCAGTACATAAGTAGGAGTTGTACATAAATAAGTTCACTAGCTGATCATTTATTTTCAATTGTTAGAATTTACTTTTATGCATTTTAGTTGGATAAGGAAAGGACTCCCAAAAAATAAAGTTCCATGGAGATTTTTATAGTTTTATGAATTCATTACATTTTTTACTCCATGCCCAATGGTGAAGGCTACTGGTTTGCAGGTTCTCAACACCTTGCTAGCAAGGCGCTATCCCCAGTTGGAGCCAATGTTGTCACTCACTGCAAAATTTGTTTTCAACTAACCAACCTACAAAATAACAGAAAATTTTGCAGCCATATTTCAAGCCACGTAAGCCCTCAAAGTTAAATCATACTTGCTCAAATGGATAGTGCTCAGAATTAATTTTCCAACAGTATATGGAAGTCCTCAAATGGACTCCGAAATCAAAAGTTAGATAAAATTTGCCTTTTTGAAAACTACAAAACACGGAGAAAATGCCTAAAGGTAAAATCTAAGAGTCTGACATAAAGGCGAACCTGCATATAGGTGGTCCCTCACATCGGCGATCCCGCATATCGACAATGAAAGGATTTGTCATTTCCTTGGTTCTTCCAAATATTTTCGGTGCATGAAACGGGCGTGGAAACTTAGAAATACAATTAATACATTGATTTAAGTAAAATTCCTCCATCAACAAACGAAGCATTTGGTCAAAATCATGTAAACATTAATTGAATTTGTGTGTGGAAGTTCTTTGTGCAGAAATTCAATATATGGAAGTCCTGGGCAAAAGGACTTCTGCACAATAAACTTCACACAATGAACTTCAAAGTGATAGTCCCTACAAAGAAGTTATTGTCAATGTGAATTATGCAGTTCATTGAGTACAATACCTCCGCGCAATGAATTTTGCGCAAAATACTTCCACACCAGAAATGCAATTAATTTGGACTTATATCACTTATTAGTCGTTGGTATCAAAATTTTCTTAGTAATTGTTCAAATATATTTTGCTTATTTTAATATCTATAGAAAATATAGGCACCAATATCTCGCTCTGCAACACGCCCATCTTTAGGAGCGACACCAAGGTCACGCACCAGGTATTTGAATCCTCTCATGGCGAGGGCGAGGGCGATGACGATGGATTTGGACTTCATTACCCCATCTGAAATTTCGGATGAAGTTTGTAGCATAATCTCATAAATAAATACCGCTTTTTCAAGCACCGCTTACAAAATCTTGTGTTTTGGTGTGCCAAACACTGTCATGGTTTTAATCCTCGCCATTACTACTTTAGATTTGGTTCATGTGTTTCTATTTTGTTTCTCGTTTGAAGCATAATACTCAAACCATATTCACATAAAAAACAAGGTGCTTACTCATACGAGAGCATTACACACTTGTTGGCGCTCTCAAAAAAGCGTAATTGCTTTCGTAAATTCACAACTTATAACGTGTTACTTTCATGAAGGAACTTAGTCTGTCGGAGAGGATTGGCCACTTGTTAGTGATTTTTGGTATATCCCCAAGCCTATTCACTTGTTACTTTGGGTTAATTGAAAAACACTAAAAACTTGCTACTACGAAGAAACCATGACCATGACATAGTAAATTCGTATATTGCAACTACACACACATTAGAACCATATTTTCCGCTTCAACTGAAGCAAGTTCTTCATGAACAATGAGTTTTAGGGCCTTAGGCTTATACACTTTTTAGTTCTAGTTTTGGAACCCGTCAAATTATGTTTACAATGGTTTGGA
This sequence comes from Pinus tabuliformis, assembly GCA_031772625.1. Classification (NCBI taxonomy): domain Eukaryota; kingdom Viridiplantae; phylum Streptophyta; class Pinopsida; order Pinales; family Pinaceae; genus Pinus; species Pinus tabuliformis. The sequence continues at coordinate 327,896,149 of CM062813.1, forward strand.
AGGAAGCTGTGACACTCCTACATAAGGCCCAACATCTCGAGAAGCCATCATTCATCTTCACTTATTTCTTGCATATTTTATAGGATTCGTCGCCTTCTCTTATCTCATCACTAACCATAGAACTAGGGAATTATGAGGAATCCATAACATCGTTCCTGTTAGACCAGAGCATACATAACACACAGCAGATTTATATTCAGAAATTTAGACGGCAATAGCAAAGAATAATTTCAGAGATAGACAAATGGAGAAACAACAAGATTACTCAGTCAGAAACAACGGAATAGATAAAACAATCACTGAATAACAGAAATCACTTTGTATTACATAACAGGCTTGGGCCTTGGCTTGCTTTCCTTGGCTAGAGAAATTACAAATTTATAGAGGCAAAAGAAGGTTCTAGAATCCTGTATGTGATTCAGATGGAGATCTGGAATGATCTAGAAACTAATGGCGTGTAAAAAGATCTAGAATCCTGGAGAACTAGAAAGATTTGATCTAGAAGGATCTAGAATCCTGCGTGAATTTGGCTTCACACTTAACATTCTCCCACTTGAAGCCAAATAAGAGTCATCAAGTCACACCGGGTCCTACCATGCCTCTACATAACTCATGTTTATTTCGTGGTAGAATCTTAGTGAACATATCAGCAGGGTTCCTATCTGTATGGATATTTTCCAAGGATAACTGTTCTTTCTCCAACACATGTCGGATCCAATGGTACCTTAAGTCTGCTTGGTTTTTGAATGAAATTCTGGGTTTTTCGCCAAGTGAATGGCACTCTGACTATCACAATATAACACATACTTGTCCTGCTTTATTCCTATCTCTCCTAGGAATCGTTGCATCCACAACATCTCTTTACAAGCTTTTGTTGCAGCGATGTACTTTGCTTTTGTTGTAGAGAGGGCTACTAGTCTTTATAGCCTTGACACCCAAGATACTGCTGCACCTGCAAATGTATACAAATAACCTGTAGTGGACTTTCTAGTATCCATATCTACAGCCATATCCGCATCTGTAAATCCTTCAAGCATAGTCTCATCATGACCAAAACATAAACAATAATGATTAGTACCCTTGAGATACTTCAAAATCCATTTTACTGCTTGCCAATGTTGTTTGCCTGGATTGGTAAGGGACCTGCTCACTACTCCCATTGAATATGCAATGTCTGGTCGTATGCATATCGTGACATACATCAAACTGCCAACTGCTGAAGCATAAGGAATCTTGCTCATCTCTTCTTTCTCCTTGTCATCACTAGGATATAATTCAGTACTCAGCTTGAAGTTGGCTGCAAGGGGTGTACCAACTGGCTTGGCATCCTTCATATTAAACCTGTCAAGCACCTTCTTGATATATTTTTCTTGTGACAACAACAACCTTTTGTTTTTCCTGTCATGCATAATCCGCATGCCCAATATCTATTGTGCTGATCCCAAATCCTTCATTGCAAATTTGCTACCCAAATCTTTCTTCAACCTATTGATCTTATTCTTATCATGCCCAAAAATCAACATGTCATCCACATATAACAATAATATGATATACTTTTCTAGGTCATACCTCTTGATATAGACACAATGGTCAGCTTCCAACCTCTGAAAACCATGTTCCAACATGAATGAATCAAATTTCTTGTAACATTGTTGAGGTGCCTGTTTCAACCCATAGAGACTCTTCTTCAACCTACAAACAAGGCCTTCTTTGCCTTTTTCTATGAAGCCTTCTGGTTGCTCCATATAAATTTCTTCCTCCAATTCACCATGAAGGAAAGTAGTTTTTACATCTCACTGTTCACATTCTAGGTCTAAAGCAACAACTAGACCAAGAATGACTCTAATGAATGACATTTTAACAACAGGTGAGAAAAATTTAAGTGAAGTCAATACCTTCTTTTTGGGCAAAACCTTTCACCACCAGCCTTGCTTTATACCTCTCCTTCTTTTCGTCACCTTCATGCTTAATCCTGTACACCCATTTGTTTTATAGAGCCTTTCTACCTTTTGGGAGGTTTACCAACTCCCAAGTTTTATTTTCTTGCAAAGAGTTCATTTCTTCTTCCATTCTTTACTATGCTCGAATTTACAAGCTTCTTGAAAACAATTAGGTTCACCTTCATTAGTCAACAAAATATAGTTTGAAGGAGGATACCTTTGTGAAGGCTTATGAGGCCTAGAAGATCTGAAAACCAACTGTGGTGGTGCATTATCAGGTTGAATCTCCTGTAAAGGTTCCTGCAAGATTCCTTCTTCTTGTTGTTCATCATTTTCCACTTGTTGTTCTTCATGCCCCTGAATTCACTGTTCATTTTCTTATATTGGTGGTATGTTTTCCTGCTGCTCTTCAAACCTGTCAATAACCTTCTTGACCTCCAACTCACCTACAGTCCTCTTGAACATTTCTGACTCATTAAATATAACATCCCTGCTTCTAATAATTTTATGTTTGACTGGATCCCATAGACGATAACCAAAATCTTCATCCGCATATCCCAAAAAAATGCATTTCGTAGATTTATCATCTAGCTTAGTTCTATTTTCTTTGGAAATATGTACGAATGCTTCACATCTAAAGATTTTCAAGTGAGAATAATTCAAACTCTTACCAGTCCAAACTTCTTCAGGGATACCGCCATCTAAGGCTGTAGTTGGAGATCTATTTATGAGGTAGTAAGCGGTCCTGACTGCTTCAGCGCAAAAATTCTTCTCCAAACCGAAATTGGACAACATACTTCACACCTTTTTCATAATGGTGTGATTCATCTTTTCTGCGACACCATTCTGTTGAGGAGTACCAGGCACAGTCTTCTCATGCCAAACCTGTTACAATATTCCTTAAATGCATTTGAGCAATATTCTCCACCATTATCTGTTCTTAAACACTTCAACAATTTGTTAGTCTCTCTTTCAACAACAACATGGAATTTTTGAAATATTCCAAACACTTCACTTTTATTTTTCATAGGATATGCCCAAACCTTCCTAGATGCATCATTTATAAATGTTACAAAATATGATGCTCCTCCTAATGATTTGATGTTAACAGGCCCAAACACATCTGAATGTACCAATTCTAACACATTTTTCTTTCTGTCATGGCCACCTCTAAGGAATGAAACCCTTCTTTGTCTACCATATATACAATGCTCACAAAGTTCAAGATTGTAGGATTTCAAACCTGGCAATAAATTTTTACCAACAAGGATTTTTAAGCCCTTTTCGCTCATGTGACCCAAACGCTTATGTCACAGATTTGCTGAATTTCCTTCTTTTGTGATAGCAGCCAAATCTGATTTTCCTATCAGTGTCTTCAATGTGTATAAGGTTCCTGTCTCGGGTCTTTTGGCCACGACCAATGCACCTTTTCTAATTTTCCAGCCTCCTTTTCCAAAGCTTGTCGAATAGCCTTTATCATCCAGTTGTCCCATAGAGATTAAACTCATGCACATTTCTGGTACATGCCTGACCTGTTTCAACAATATATCTTGTCCATCTTTTATCTTGATCTAGACATCTCCCACTCCAACAATACTGCAAAAATGATTATTCCCCAAATGCACTCTACCATAATCACCATGATTATATGAAACAAAACTATCTTTGCATGGGGTTACATGGTGAGATGCCCCAGAGTCAAGGATCCAATCAAAGCTACTGCTAGATGTATATACAATTGCATCCTCTACTGAAACAGTAAACAATACATCACCATCTGTGGCTACCGCAGTAGTCTCACCTTCACTTGTGTTGGATGACTTGTGATTTGTACTAGATGGTCTGTGATCCTTTTGTCCTTTCTTCCAGAATTGACATTCTTTCTTCATGTCCCCAGGTTTGCCACAATGAAAGCATATGATTCTACCTCTCCTTGATTTTGATCGACTTCTCAATCTTGATCGCCCTTGCCGGCCTCGATCCATTCTCCTACCACGATCAGCTAGAGCTAGAGCTTCTCCTCCCTAGTTTTCCACAATTGACTTACGTCGCAACTCCTCATTCATTAAACTGCTACTGACATCATCAAACTTCAGGGTCCCTGTAGTTGTTGAAGTGCTCATAGCTACAATTAAATTTTCCCAACTGTCTGGCATAGAACACATCAGCAATATGGCTCTAATTTCATCATCTAAAATGATTTTAACAAAGGAAATCTTATTAGTAATAATATTAAATGCATTCAAGTGCTCAGCAACTGAAGCACCCTCCTTCATTTTGAGATTATAAAGCTTCTTCATCAAGAAAACTTTGTTTGATGCCGTGTTCTTCTCATATAGATCATGGAGCTTCCTCCATAATCCTTCTGCCATCTTTTTTTTGGACACATTGAAATACACATTCTTTGCTAAATATTGGCGGATTGTTGCAATCACCTTTCTATCTAGCTTATTACACTCTTCATTTGTCATTGATGAAGGTTTCTTTGTTTTGCCCTCAATCAGCAAACACTGATCCTTTAAAATCAGTATATCCTCCATCTGTGATTTCCATAGGGCAAAATTAGCCCCACTCAACTTCTCCATATCTGTAACTGTTGTCTCCATTTTCAATCAAATTCACGCCCAAAACACAAAAACTCTACTTAAAAATAAAACTTTAATTATTACTCTTTAAAATTTAGTAATAATGACCTTCCTCCTTTTAAAATACCCTTTTCAAAATCCCTGCTCCTTTTTAAAATATACTTTTCAAAATTCCAACATATAATTATATATGTTTCATAATAAATATAAAAACATATATAATGTTTTAACCTTTTCACATTTCACACATACATATGTTGGTTTGAGAAAAAAAAAAAAAAACTTGACGTAAATGTGCAAGCTTGATGTGAAAAAAAAACTTACGAACACCACGTTTCAACTCCAAACTCCACGGATCTCCATGTTTCAAACTTCAGCAACACGTTTCAACATAGATCCACGACCTTGTTTTTCTTGCAACAGCTGTCTTTTAGTTCCAACGTTTCTCAGCTATTTCCTGGACAGATCCTTCAACAGCTTCAGGGATAACAACCAACGTTTTAACGAACGCTACCAAAGTAAGGCGATGGCACTAAGCGGCTTGCACAGTGGATATTCGACCCTAGCTCTGATACCAATTGTTAGACCAGAGCATACAAAACACAGCAGATTTATATTCAGAGACTTAGACGGCAATAGCAAAGAATAATTTCAGAGACAGACAAATGGAGAAACAACAAGATTACTCAGTCAGAAACAGTGGAATAGATAAAACAATCACTGGAGAACAGAAATCACTTTGCATTACATAACAGGCTTGGGCCTTGGCTTTCTTTCCTTGGCCAGAGAAATTACAAATTTATAGAGGCAGAAGAAGGATCTAGAATCCTGTATGTGATTCAGATGGAGATCTGGAATGATCTAGAAACTAATGGCGGTGTAGAAAGATCTAGAATCCTGGAGATATAGAAAGATCTGATCTAGAAGGATCTAGAATCTTGCGTGAATTTGGCTTCACACTTAACAACCCCACCTTCTATGAGTAGCCAAAACACAAATGTAATTGTCTTTGATGTCGAAAATGTGGGCATGCGGTAGCACAAACGATCCTGACGTAGGTGCTCACAATGGAGCTCCCTTTGGTGTATTCAAATGCAATAATTCTGTATAGGAAGCTAATAATTATACCCATCTCCATAAGCTAACTAACAATGTATAATAATTATCCAGTAGTTCCTAAAACAACGATGCTTGAAACGTAAACATTGGATGATGACTCCAATAAACAAGGTTGATGTTACACATATGTTATTCATACACCTTAATTGGGTAAGATATAATGAAAATTGGTCTGCTATACCTTTCTTATTTACCTATGTTACATGAGTTTCTGAAACGTGGGAACGTTGGGAACATGGGTCCAGGTGTTTGGAATGGCTAGAGGTTTCCCATTGAGTTTCTGAAATGTGGGAACGTTGGGAACATGGGTCCTGGTGTTCGGAATGGCTAGAGGTTTCCCCAAAATTTACAAGAAACACCTAATCGAAAGCGGTAATATTATATAATAAATAAATAAATTTAATGATATAATTTATATAATAAGCAAAATTAATATTGAATAAAAATATTCAAATATTAAAATCAATTTGAATATATAAATAATAAATATATAATCTCTCTTATATATAAATATATTTTGTGGGTGCCTCTCCCTCTGAGTCTTTCCCTTGTATATAGAAAATATCAAGTTCATTATCAGTTCTCTGACATGTTTCTCTTGTTATTCTTAAGAGAAAAAACAACTCTAATGTTTAAGCATTGACTGCCACATATAATATGCACAAACAATCTTCTGCAATAAATATACATAAAACAACTAAATAAATACTCATCAACATGACATCCCATATATCGCTATTATGTCGAGGTGCCACACGCTTCCTTAACCCATCAAGAGATTGCTCCAGTTTCCCAATTAAGGATATCAATGTTAAGGATGTCTTTGGTCTTTCTTCCTGCTAAAGTTTCAACATATGCTCATGTTTTGTGGGAAATTCAACATATTTCTCTAAATGATTTGTATTCCCCAACCCCAGGAAACACAGAAACTCCAAAAAAAAATAGTCGTCAAATCTCCTGGAACTTTTTTGAGCTCTCATTGTAGCTCCCACTAAAAAGGTAACATTCTTATACAGTTTCAAACCTGAGCGCAGAAACCATTAGAACGAATTTCCCACCTTTCTAGAGCAATTCCGGTGTAACATAGTTATTTACAAAATAAGTTATGAAATGAATTGTGAATATTGAATATTAGATAGTGATTGTAAGCGGTGGGATCACTCATGTCACTGCCTTCAACGCTAGGTATGAAGGATTCATTTTCTATCTTGATGAACTAATAGTATTGAAATTCGTCTCACGTGACTATCGTATGTTGCATCTTGTGGATTGGACGACATGGGTGATTTTTTCATTATTTTGGTGATCGTTGAGGATTTCGCTCTATTTCCCAGGGAGAGTACATCGTATTATCCACTTAATTGTTTGTATACCTTAGAGCAGTCAATTGGATTTGGGGTGTGGAGATTTGAATAATGATCTAAGCTCGTTAGCTTGTTGTGTACAGGTCCACACTCTCGCACAAGTGAAAATAAATAAAGGAGAAAAAAATGGAACTTCGTCATTCATGTTTTCCATTCAACGTCAAGTTCATTGTGTGGAGGTTTTTGTGCGGAAGTTCATTGTGACTTCCACACCATATTAATCTAAAATCAAAATCAAATTATTATTATTGTTTATTAAATAATAATTTAAAATTAAAATATTATTATTTATTAAATGGATACATTAACTTAAGTTAGAGTTCGAGCACTGCTTCTGCTTGGTTAAGAGCTCGTCTTCCTCAGACGTAAGGAAACAGGTTAACGGCCCAAGACCCAGAGGCATCTGGCAGGAGTGAAAGCCTGCTCCATTACGGACCACCACCGGGTTATTACAGGTGGCGTGGTTTTCCTTGATAACAGTGATGAGTCAAACTGACATTCGCGGATAGCAGCCAGAGATGGCTGTCCTCACTGTTGGTTTGACACCTGAGTTTGATAGGTTTTGCCACCTTCGAAAAAAAAAAAAAATTAGAGTTCGAGTCCTGCAACATGGACACTTATGTATATCAAGCATTTTCCAATTGATGAAGATACTCTCAATGATTACATGTAGTCGAGTTCGAGGCCTGCAACATGGACACTTATGTATATCAAGCATTTTCCAATTGATAAAGATACTTTCAATGATTACATGTAGTCTCCCCATGGTAGCAGTCTTCATTTGCATTTGCAACTCTCCTCCACATTTGTCGACTCCGCATTGCTCTCCTCCTCCCCCTCCACGACAACATAAAATCCTTATAATAGGATTGTTTCTTTCTTATTTGGTATATATACAATTCATATATGTTTCCACTCCGGTCATTCTTCCATCTCATAATTATAAACTTTTTGTATTCATCACGTCCCATTCAGTTTTTCTTGCTGTTCACGATCATGGATTGCCAATTTCGAGTCCAACCGATGTCATCATGTTGAGAAGCCAAACCAGAAAATGTAATTCTCCTTTGCTTCTTGCAGAGCAACCTCTGTGAAAGAATTTATGGATTTGATATTTTGGGTTTTGACGTCCCAAACTTGTTTTGTAACTTAGTTGGGTTCTGTTGTTTTAACAGTGCAAAATGGTGGGTGAGAGAAGGCATAGCGTCACATTTGTATACATCTTATTGGTCGTGCTTTTTGGCTTATGCATTGATGCATCTAGTTCGGCCTTATTTCAGCCACAAAAAACAAGGGCAATATTTCCCCAGCTTTGCAGTCCTCCTCATCTGCTAGAACTTAGTTTTGATCTCAACCAAGATCCTCCTCAAACCTCCACCACTCTTCTCACAAAGAGATTGTTGTGATAAGAAAAAACACTTAGACACTGCACTTACGATGAGTGAAAAGAAGAGAAGTTGTTTAAACCATGGGAAGATGTAAATTTTAAAACCAACCTGGTGCTGATGATCGCCAAAAGAGGCTGTGCTAGTCAACAACACAATCAAGTACCACGCCATGACTTAACTCCATCCCACACTATGTCAAGCGCCTGCAATGAGAATGGAGTAATTTTAAAAGTAAAATTAAATGCAAGAAGTGGTCAATTATTGTCATGGAGATCGTTGGCACTCGACAATGAGCAACATGCGGCCCTAGTGTCTACAAGTGAAATTTTCCATTATACGTAAAGATGATTAAGGCGAACCCAAAAAAAAATATAGGTTTATTTCTCAATATTAATTTTACAGGTAGGCAAGATCACGGAAGTTTTATTGGGAGCAATATCATACCACGTGGGTTCATATTAGGGGATATATATTGAGGAAAATTTGACATAATATATTGGGGTTAAACTGTTTTATATTGACAAATATAGAAAATGAAGCTTAAAGTTAATGAAAAAATATGAAAAGTTATAAAAAATAGATACTTACAATATCTAGTAAAAGTAGGTCTTTTTTAAATTGGGAAATTGTATTGGGTTCATATTGGTAGGGAGTTAAATAATGTGATTTTTAAAGGAAATTTTCAATATGTAGTCAAATTAAGGGTATTATTTAATCTGCCACGAACACAATGATATGTCAGAGGTTCACTAAGTGAATCCCCATGATCAAGATTAAAGTGATATGCAAGATTTTAATCTCATGATTTAGAGTTTTTTTTAAAATAAAATTGTATAAACATTTTCTACTATTTATTATTCATTTATTAAAAATGGTGTTGTAAAACATTAAATATCAATAAAATTTTGAAGTGTTTCTTAAAGTCAGTTTTTAGTTAGTTTATATCAATTAAATAAAACAATAAAAATATCGTGGGAGTGGGTACATCGACTTGTGCGATGGTACTGACTTTTCAATTTTCATTGTGCAGACCTCTGCAAGAAAAACTCTTGCTGTACGAAAAAACCAAACTTTCTCCCCCCACATTGAAAGCTCCACACAAAAAAAAATATACTAATGATATTAATTAGAGATTAAATTAGGCACGTAAACCCTTACAAAGTACGTGAAACACTTGTACATAAGGGATGTAATAAAATTTCAAAGGCAAATATTATAATATAAGCAATTCATGAATTGAAAAACAGTGCGTCTTTGCATTGCCTCTCTTTAAAGTAAGATAGTTAAAGAAAGATTTTAGAAGCCATAAAGTAACCTAAAGTAACCAATTGAATTTTCATATCATTGAAATCTCACTCTTAAAATTTCTATGGTGATTATGGATAGTATTTTTATCAGTCGTGTGGATGTTCATGTTGTTGCATGCGATGAAAATGGGTGTTTTGTGATACATGATTTAGATTTATAGTTTTTCTTGTAATTTTATGTTCATGTCATTTTTTTTGTTTTGCTTATAATTTGATGTTTTAATTTATATCATTTGATGGTTATATATGAATTTAATTTTTAAATATTTATAGATTTTATTTTATTTTTGAAATTTATGATGTGTATTTAGTGAATGCAATATAAAATGTGTTATATTATTAATGGAAAATAAATAATCAAGGTAGATTAAATTCAAAATAAATTTAATTTAAAATTGAACATTATAAATAGTTTTCATATTTTTTTTCTCTCTCAATTTTTTTTTTTTTAAATGGAAAAACGTTCCTCCCATACATTTATGGTACTTTCATATTTTTTTCCTCTCTCAATTCTTTTCTTTTTAATGGAAAAACATTCCTCTCATACATTTATGGTACTATTAACAAAATTGCTAAGTTCCTTAAAAGAAATGGTATTATTACTTCATTCAAACACCTAGAGACCACCCAACACAGAATGAGATTTGTTAAAGATAAGGCTGACCAATTTCAGTTTAAAGGAGTTTACATGATTAATTTCTCTTTTGGAATGTGCTACATTGGAGAGATTGGTCGGTTATTCAAAATTAGACTCAAGGAACATGCGGATGACATAAAAAAAGAAAGAACTCAAGGAACATGCGGATGACATAAAAAAAGAAAGAATTTGCTCCTCTTCCCTTGCTGAACATTCGTCCAAAACTAAGCACCACTTATGCCTGAAAGACACTAAAATTATCACTAAGGAAAGTCATTATTTCAAGTGCAAGTTTAGAGAAGCATTGGAGATCATTAAACATCCCAATAATCTTAATAGGGATGGGGGTGCTAAGGTTAGTAATAGTTGGATTCCTCTACTCTCTCACATCTAATCCCCTCCCCCCTTTTTTCCTTTTTTTCCTTCTCATTCTTTTCGTTTTTCACTCAAGCCCTTCCCCCTTTCCACCCCTCATCCCCCTCTTTTCCACCCGTGAACCGCCCCTCTTTGTTCCCTCTTTTTGTTCTTGTTTGCTCTCCTTCTCTTAACCTCTCTTTTATGTTTCCTTTCTATCTTCTTCCCTTTTTTCTTCTCCTTCTCTAGCAATTATTTTTAATATCTTTTCCTCATTTTATTTTATTTTTTTGTTTATTTATTATTTATTTTATTTTATTGTGCTTTGCTTAAATTTCACATAATTTGAATTTGTTTGGCATTTTTATTATTTGTTTTATTTTGTTTTATTATTTAATTTCTATTTTTTCATTTTATTATTTATTTATTTTTGTTTTCACATGATTTTATGATGTTATTCCATTTTTATTTCCCCAATGAAATATTATTTAATTTTAATTTTGTTTTATATTTATTAATTTTATTTTATATTTGTTTTATTATTTAATTTTATTGTATTTATATTATATATATATATATATATATATATATATATATATATATATCCTTTTATTTATATTTATATTTATTTATTCATCTTCCTTTTTTCCTCTCGGCCTATAAAAATGAAAAATGTGATGAAATTCCAAAACATCATTCTTCTGATCAGAAATCTACAAACAAATATTTGATGATAATGATGATGATGATTAACGTCCACTGAGACCAAATTGGTCTATCGGACCTATAATTTTCTTAGTTTTTAATTATCTAGCTCCTCGTCTTTCTTGGCGAGATTGGTGCTGTAGCATTCTTTTTTTTTCTCTACAGTCTTCCAACTTCCTTTATCTTGCATCCCCTTCATCTCTTCTGGTTCTTAGGACATTGGTGTCTTAGCTTCGCGATCTATTGTGTTCGTCCTTTTGAAGATAGTCGGAGAAGAAGTTTGGTCTAGGAGATCTGCTTTGCTGTTAAATGAAGATTTATTTTGTGCGGTCGAATCCTCATAACTGTTGATTTGTTGGGTGGGGCTTTCTCCCTGCCTGTCTTGAGAGTTGTTTCTTTCCTGCCCGATTTCTTGTGATTTAGAGTTTTCTCTAGAGTATTCTTCTTTGTTGACAGTGTAGTGTTCTTTTTGTGCTCCTTCCCACCATGTAGATCTGTGGTGGTTGTTTCTAGCAGATTTTTTCTGGGAGGCTTTTAGGCAATTTTTGGCTGGATGCCCTGTCTTGAAACAGGATCGACATCTGAAGAGGACACTTTCGTAATGGAGTTTCTGGTTCCACACTCTTAAAAAGTAACACTCTTTACTTGGAAATAAAAAAATTAATTATATACTTTGAATTTAAAATAACACTAATTTTATAATTATACCTGTGTTCTTAAATTTTAATTATTAAACTATATATATTCTAAGTATGTTGAAAAGTATTTTACGCACATAATAAAATTATTTTATTTTAATAATAATAAAAATGACATAAACAAGTTATAAACCTAGGAAATAATCATATCAAGGTATTCAACAAAGTTATTCATTTAAATTTCTTGTTACTTTTTCGTTATGATGAATATAAATGCTCCCTTCTTTGAAAATGTACCGTCTGTTTTCTTTTTCATTTCATGAAATTGTTATACGTTAGCCAATTTTTGCATGAATGAAGTCTGGTGTAAAATTTAATTATTTTTTTGAATTCTTAACCATTATTATATGATTTTTAATTATTATAATGGTTATATTTATGAAATTGAGCAATATATTTAATGGTAGAGTATGTATGTTTTTGTAGATTTAGTAGTCAAATCGATGCACGGAGGTGAGTCCTGTGTCTCACAAACAAGGGGTATCATACACCAATTAGGTGTCTCGCTTGGCCGTGACCTTAAAATTGGATAATAATAATAATAATTAATATAATTTGTGTGATACTTGGTTTTCTATTCGAATATATCTCTTGGACTTTTATGACTGTTGAAATTCACTTGAGACTTTTCTCTTTCTTTTCAAGTGAATGGACAAAATTTACATAACCCCAACAGATTATGTTTCCAACATTCACCACCTTAATCTGAAGTCCAATAAGAGAGCTGAAATACAAAGGCGGATAACAACTGATGGCTGTGTGTGCTCTCTGAAATGGTGGTTTAAGGAAGATCACAAACCAAATGAGGTAGCAGAAGACAAAGTATTCTACCGGTGGTAGTTTAAGGTTGTACACCAACTCTGGAACTTGGCTTGAAGCAATTCTTGGAACAATTCTGAATCTAGCTAGTTTCAAAATGACCACAAACTAATGAAATGGGTAGTAGAAGCCAAATTGTTCTATTGCTGGTGGTTTATGGATAGCCACAAACCAAGTAATGCTCATGGAACATAAATTCATCTCTGGGTGTAGCTATGACTCTGGATTTAAGCTTTGGTTTAGGCTATGGCTCAAGTTCTCTTGATATAACTTTGAATCTAGTCGATGGCTATCAATTACACCCTATTGGATATAAGGTGAGAAGATGAAAATATCTCCACTGCAAGAAATGTCAGTACTCGAGAATGATATGACTGATATATCTTCTTAGTTGTTAAAGAACATTTCCAAGAAGTGATCCATCCAAGGTGAATCTTTGCTCTTGCAGGATTTTCTATTTGGAACATGTCTAAATGATGATTATATTTTCCATAGTATTCACAAGGGTGATGATTAAAACACTAATCTTTCATGTGCCAAACTCAATCACAACGTTGGCATTTGACAATCTAAAGTGGTTGTGGAAGAGGAGCAAGAGAAGATGAGTTGTCCTAAAGAAATCCAACACTCTATAACTAGATTGGTTTGGAGTAGTTCAAAATGTGAAAAGTCACTTCCTTTTCATATCCCATATTAGTTCTATGCTTATTGTTGATGACTTCTTCTCAAGGTCTGATCATGGGCTTAGGAAGTGCAAGAGGTGTTGATTTTTCATAGGTCTTATAAATTGCTAATTACTTGTAATGATTTAATTATTTTCATGTTCTCATTTATGATTAAGCGATTACATAGAAGACATCAATAGTAAAAGCATTTATGACAATATGATCATAAAGAGATAACCAAACAAGAAACACAAATACTTACCCTGCGAAAACCCACATGGGGAAAACCCATCAACCTTTTTCCTTAGAAAAATCATTCAATTCAACAAGAGATACAATATGAACTTCTGGTCAAAAACAAATTCAAACTGAATATGAATATACCTAGTCAAACCTGGTCAACTAGAGAGAAATTTGGCCTCTTGAAATCTTGACCTCTTGAAATTTTGGCCTCCTACCTAGAAAATTAGTTTGTTGATGCCTCGGGGAATTTCAATCTACTTAGAGATGGTTTGCTCATATTTTGCCTACCTAGGAACTCAACTTTCTCTTTTAGTTTGATGTGCCCTTATCTCTCTTCTCCTTCACTTGAACAAAAGTGATCTAAATCACCTCTCATGTGATGAGGTCGAATGGGTATATATAGTGATTGGATGAACCAAAATAGGTATGTCTATATGGGTAGGCCGACTTGATCTTTAGTAGGGTTAACATGATATTTTTGGAGCCAAAAATTCAAAATTGGAAATTCACAATTCCCTTTCTTTTGAAGTTGACATGAAGAACATGTCTTACATATATTTGAATGGATAAAACATTTAATTATGAAGACTGACCATAGCTACAAAATTAAACACTCCCTCTTAGCTAGGGAGATATTTATAATGACTATCTAGATGTTCTCTTGTTAACAATTTTCTCTAAGAAAAGATTTAAAAAATTCATCATTAGCATCAACATCATATGATTACCATAATCTTGGTCAAAAAATTTGACCCATTGTAAATCAACAATATCAACTAGGTACCATAATTCTAATTGGTACCTCTGACCCATGATACATCATCATCGTAATTATGGTTGGTACCTTTGACCCATGGTACATCATTAATATAAAATAGTCACCATGATTATGGTCCCTATGACCCATGGTATACCAACCAATCCTAGTTCACCATCATCCTAGTCAACATCTTTGACTAATGGTGAAACCCCAAAGGCCTCACTTTACATGAGTAATTCATGGCCATGATGATAAATGTGATATCTCAACCTATTTGGTGAGTCTGAGCTTGATATTGAAAGGCACCTACTCAACTGAGTAATTCTGGGCCCCTAGGACCATTCTTCCTAATCTTGGTCAACATACTTAACCCAGGAAGAATGATTGTCCTCTGCAGGACCATTCTCCCTATTCATGTTCAACCTGCCCCAGGAAGAATGATTGTCCTAGGACCATTTCCCTAATCCTGGTCAATACATCTGACCCAGAGAGAATGCTTGTCCTTGATGTTGCAATTTCATCACTCCCTCTTTTTAAGAGAGACATGCTCAGTCACCCCAAGATTTTCCTTAAAGTATATAGACTTCATCCTGAGACAAAGGCTTTTTCAACAATATGATTGACTATAGAATATTATTGGAGCCATATTATTTCCTTTTATACCATGTCTCAGTACTAGATATCACAATTATTTGACATATCATTATGTTTGACACCCACACCTAAATAATTAATCCCACAAGTAGTTTCTGAATCCATATTGCTTCACAACAATAAGTCATCATACCTTGCAATGCAAGCAGAATTCAGTAGACTTCTTGAACTGAAGACATATTTGATAAGTTTTTCAAATATACTCTTTCACCCAAGCTCTGATACCATATTGATTTTTCGTAGGTCTTCTAAACTGATAATTACTTCTAATGATTTAATCCTTTTCATATTCTCAATCATGATTAAGTAATTATAAAATAGACCATATCAATAGAAACATTTATGACAGTAGGATCATAAAGAGACAACCAAACAAGTAACACAAATAGTTACCCTGGGAAAGCCCACATGGGAGAAAAAACCAACAACCTTTTTCCCTAGAGACATCATTCAATTGAACAAGAGATACATTTTGAACTTACAGTCAACAACAAAGTCAAATTGACTACAAATATACCCAAGTCAAACCTGGTCAATCAGAGACAAATTCAACCTCCTTAAATTTCAGCCCCCTACCTCAACCAGTATGTTGCTGCCTTAACGAATTTTGGTTTTCTCAGAGATGGTCTACCTAGAAACTCGACCTGATCTTTCACTTTGATCTATCCTTATCTATCTTCTCCTTCACTTTAAAAGAAGTGATCCAAATTACCACTTAAGTGATGAGGTCAAAAGGGTATATATAGTGATTGGATGAGACCTGAATAGGTGTGTCTACAGGGGTAGACTGATATGATATTTTTGGAGCCAAAAATTCAAATTTAGAGATTCAAAATTACCCCTTTTTAAGGCAACATGAACAACATGTTTTACATATATTTAAAGGGATAAAACATTTAATTTTGAAGATCGACCACAACTGAAAAATTCAACAATAGGAACATCCACATCTTCATGTAAAGTTGCTCCTGAAATGACATCATTATTCTAATCATGTACTAACTTTTAATGGGAATCAATCTCAAAAAATGAATTGTTTTGAGAAAAATAGTTCAGAATGTTGATTCCTTTGTTGTAGTTCATCATGTTGAAGCTGTGATTCGAGTTGGAGAAACTTGGTTTTGTCTTCTGCATTTTGTAAACAAATTTGAATATTGGTAAGAATGTATTTGTTGATTTTGAGTGTATCATGAACAATAGAGTGTATTATTGTATTCAGTAATTCTAATACATTAATAATTTTGGCCATTTTCTCAACAACTCAAGAAAATGAAGGGTGTCAACTTCAACTAAAAATGCATCTATTTGTAGTGCAATTTAAATGATAAACTTATTTTCAAAAAATTAAAAGATGACTTCAGGAAAACCTTTCTTCAAATTTGAAGCCTTTACTGGAAAAATAGGTCTTGACTTAACTTCAAACTATGGAATCCCCAATGGAAAAATCCTACTACTCAAATTATGAAAGAACAAACTCAAAAAAATTAGATATTAACTTGGAATTTTAGCACATGGATTGCAAACAAATGGCTCAAAATTATCTCTCTTTCAGTGGATAATTTTTGCAGAAACCACAAACAATACCAACTTCAAATTATATCTAATTCCACATTCTCAATAGTACTCAAAACTAAGATATTCAATGACTAATGCAGTTTACTTCAACAGACCATATTTGAATGTGGGAAAATTGAGAAATCTAAGCTCCTTGCAATATATCTTTCCAAATCAAAATTGTGTTCCAATGTTTGTTAGGATTCAAAATGAATGTTTAAAAGCTACTTGGGCTGCAATGCCTCAGTCACACACAATGATAAATGATCATGCATAAAAAAATCCAAAAAATACTAACAAAATAAGTTTTTAGACTCAAGTAAGAAGGAACCAATTGTTTGGTATATCTAGGTTTGTGGAGTTGAAGAATATTTCCACAACTCGTATGAATATGTGGTTTCAAGCTATATTTTGTCTTAATAATGTAATTTGAACCACTTCAAACCATGCAAGAAGTCTTCCGTAACTTGTCCAAAGTTTCAATGGTTAATACCATTGATCCTCATAGCACTGGAGGTTCTTGGCAATCCCATTTGTCTTATCCTCAAGGTCACCTAGTTGGAGAGAACAGTATCAAGAGCATTTCCATGGATGAAACTGAGGGACTTGTCAGTGGTTAGAAGGTTTTGAACACTAGACTTCTGATCATGATCCCTATTGGTAGGGCCACCTTTGGTCACATAATGAATGTGATTGGAGAGGCTATTGATGAAAATGGTGAACTAAAGACTAATAATTTATTTCTAATTCATCGTGAGGCTCATCCCTTTGTTCAATAGTTAATGGAGAAAGAAATTATTGTGACTGGAATTAAGGTTGTTGACCTTCTTGAACCATATCATTGTGGGGATTCTAGCTTTGTTAGGTATAAAATATGAGTGTTAGGATATTTGTTTCTTAGAGATGTGCAACAACAAAAAATCTAAATAGTTTCTTGAATTAGCTAAGCATTATGCATTAAGTAATCAATGGATCTATTTTCTAGATGTGGACTACATTGAAAGCACCCAAAATTGGTTGTGGGCAAAGATTTTCATACAAGGCTCCAACACGAATGAAGGTTTATGTGTGTGGTACCCATAACATGTTCCACTACAAAGAGAGTGCAGACCTTAGAAGAAACCCATGCTGCCAGAAACCAACTACTCAACATATAATGAATTCTCCACAACTAGAGGTACAATAGGGAGGGTAGGGCCTTTGCAAGAATTTTAGGGATAAATATTGCTCACATAGAATCAAGCAGAGGAGATTCATGTACAATATCCATGAATATTTTCTATATTGTGTAAGGAGAAAGACCCTGGTTAAGAACTCGATTACTTCCGATCCTAGTTGATTCCATAGCTGAAATCACCAATATTCTCTCTCCACTTGGAAAACATTATTTTCATGGCCTTCCTAAAAAGCCTACAGGCACCCCGAAGGAATAACTTGCTGCTATTACATTGGATTTAGAATAACATCAACAGTGAAAGGAAGAGAGGATCAAACAATTTCTTTTTTTGGATGTTCAAGTACAAATTCAACAGATTTGTGGAGAAATTTCTAGAAATTTGTATCTCAATGAAGCTACACTAACTCCAAAATTTGATGATCAAAACCTATCATTGAAATATTTCAATGAATTTCATTTATAGTTCCAAGAACATCAAAGAGAAAAGGCTAAGATTAAGAGAAAATGACTACAATGCTTTCAAATTGGCACCATCAAATAAACAATGTTGTAATTGAGCTAGATGGTGGTAATAACACATACAGGCATAAGGTTTTCAATAACCATAGCTAAATTTCGAGCTTACAAGATATATCGTAGGGATTCTAGGTCATTGTGTATTTGAATACAATTTAATATTGAGGAAAATACAAAGACAAGAGTGGAAATGGTTAGTCATGCCAACATTATTCGATGACTATTATGGGTGTAGACATAATGGTTAAGGTTTCTAACATTTATGTAGAGTAGATCAAGGTTGAAGGATAAGGCTAGAAATCATGGAAAAAAGCATAACATTTAAATGTCACTTTGATACCATTGTTAGACTCACAAATTTGAAAGAAAGATTTAGGTAAAGTGTGAGATACTTTTCTCATTCATATGATACAAATTAATACAATTTGTGTGACCATTGGTTTCATACTTAGAGAATTCTCTTGGACTTCTATGATTTTTTGCATTCACTTGGTGCTTTTTGCCTTATTCCCAAATGAATAGGCCAAATTTACCTAACCCCAAAGGATCATCTTTCCAACAATCATATATTTTTAATGGTTTACAGGTTGGAAAATATACATATTATCAAATAACTTTCTTAATATGTGTAATATAAGATAAAATTTCTTAACATTTATAGGTAAAGAATTCATGAAATTATTTATTTAAATTTAGATCTAATTTATGTTAATCAACATATCTTACCTAATTGTTGATTAATGTGATTTTAGTTTATGAAATTCAAAATACATGTAATTTTATTGAATTTCACAATGATATATTATGTTGCAAAGTGATCTTTGATATGTAATTCATCAAATACTTTATATATACAATATTTTACATTCAATTTCATTAAAGTATTAATTATTTCATTGATTATATATTTTGATTAAGATATTTTCACTAATTTCATTCTTGAACAATAAGATACCCAATCAATAATAATATTTCCTCAATTAATTATCTTAAACCTTGTAAAATATTTTTTTTTGGATTTACAATATACCCTATGACAATTTTTTACTTATTTCAACATTAAAACACCATAAAAAATCAATATCATAAACTAAACAAGTAGCACAAGATATACGTGGAAACCCTTACGAGAGAAGACCACAAAAATTCTTTATATGTAAGATATTGTAGGCACCAACCTACTATTACATCAATTTGTAGGCATCAACCTACATGAGACACCAATCCCCTTTGCTTCTTTATAAGCACAAACCTATAGGAGACACAAATCCCCTAAGATACTTTGTAGAAACCAACCTATAGGAGACACCAATCCCCTCTGCTTCTTTGTAGGAACCGACCTATAAGAGACATTGATCCCATATACTGCTTTATAGGCACCTACCTACATGAGACATCAATAAACTCTGTTGCTTTACAGGAACCAAACTATAAGAGACACAAATTCCCTCTGCTACTATATAGGCATGGACCTATAGGAGACACCAATCCCCATTGTTGTAACTTTTGTAGCCACTAATCTACAGGAGACACCAATTGCCCACTATTGCAAATATTAGTAGGCACCAAGCTACTTCACTAAATCTGCTTACTTCTTCACAATGTCTATTAGTTTCTTCTACTTTCACTAAGTCTTCTTTTTTGCTTCTACCTTCACTAATTTTGTTAGTTGCTTCTACCTTCACCAGATATACCTACCTTTTTTCCTTCATCATGTCTACTTCTCCCAAAATTTGTTTCTTTTGGTTTATTCCCAAGCGCAAAATTGCACAACATGCCACATATTCAATTTTGCAAATATGGTTCTCAAATTTCAACCATAGGTAGCTAGGGATATCTTCTATATCTCATCTGAATTTCAAAGTCTCAAACATCTCAAAAATAAAGTTATAGCAAAAATTCCAAGCTAACCTATTTGACGCATGTCTCAAGATCATTTAGAAGCACTAACTTTCTCAAATCATATCTCTGAAATTATAGTGAAACAAGGTCTAAAATTTCTAGCACAGGTACCTTAATATCTCTTCTCTATTTTTTCCATATTTTACAGACTAAAAGCCGATAGAAATAAAGCTATAGCTAAAATTCCAAGTTGTCCTAGTTGAAGTAGATTTTATGAGAATTTAGGAAGCCTAACTTTGTCAGACCATATCTATGAAAATATATCTAAACAAAGCATGATGTTTTAACCAAGGGTACATGAATATCTCTCTATATCCTCCAAGTTTCAAGTTCTGAAACATCCCATAACAAAAGTTAGAGCAAAAATACCAAGTGACCTGTTTGAAGAAGATTTCAAGATCATTTAGGAAGCCTACCTTCCTCGGACCATATCTTTGAAATTATAGAAAACCAAGGTCTGAAATTTTAACCACATGTTAATGAATATATTCTTTCTAGAACCTCCAAGTTTCATGGCCTAAAACATTCAGGAAGAAATTCTATAGTGAAAATGTGAAGATGGCTTGTTCACCCTATAAATCACATTTTTTCTTGCACCTTATTAGTGTTAGTCTTTGTAGCCTTCCTTCAGTGATCAAACATGCTCTTATAAAGTGATTTTAAGGTGTCAAGGTCAAATTTTGTCATTTCAGTGAGTCTTCAAGTAAAATTTGGTCACTAGGTATTAGGTCTAGGGTTTGCTTTTACTCCTTTCAAAGTTGTCCAAATGTCGGTCCATGTCACCATTCAGCTGAGTGTACCATCATTCAGAGGGTTTTCATCATCATGTCAGGTTCCAATGGGTCATTTTACACCTTGTTCATGCTTCAGTTGTGCCTAGGTAAGGTTCATTTCCCTCTCCTAGGGTTTTGAAGGTAATTTATCTTGGATGGTAAAATCATCAGCAAAACTTGTATCCTGATGTTCATACACCTTCCCCTATCCTTAATGTACCTATTTAAACACTTCCCATCACTGATATCCCTCAAATTCCTCATTTTCGCACAAACCCGGGTTTCTTGCTACAACTTGACAATTTTCTAGGCTAGGCCCGTGTTTTGCCCTTTTGGACCCCTTCTCCTCACTCAATATTTGAAATTCCACTTTCCGTTGCTTCCTAACATCCCTCCCTACTTCCAAAAATTTTCTCAAGAATTTATAAGCCCCTTATCCCCTTCATTTCACTTCATTTCGACAAATCCCTTGTTCCACACATCGAGATAGGTTTTACTCCAATGATGTTTTTGAGGAAGAAAAGATGAATTTGGGAAAACTGAGAGAGGTTTTTGTCCAAAATAGGCCAAGGAAGAAAAAACTCCTTCACTTTTTACACAGGTGTTATGGTTTTAGAGAAATGCCAAAAATATAGTTGCCTCAGGTGAATTGCTGCACCTCTGGAGTGACCTTGGGAAAATCCATATTTCTCCTAGCTTGGTTGGCCAAATTACTTTCTTGATGAGTTAAATGATAACTGCACACAAAGATATTTCCAATGAGCTATCATGAGCTCAATTTGGGGTTGAGGAAGACCTTCAAAAGTTGACTGCAACAGCACTTTGCCTTGAGGCAGCCTCATTTTGCACATTTTGACCAGTCTTAGGAGATTTGACTTTTGACAGGGCAAAGGAACTCCAAATTGAAAAATTCAAGTTGGGTTGGAAATTACACTCAATAATATTTCCAACGAGCCATCCCGTGCCCAATTTGGACACTGGGAAGGCCTCTAAAACTTGTTTGCAAAAAAGTGCTACGCACTCATCCAGCGTGGCGCATTGGGCAGTGATTTACAATGTATTTTTATAATGGGCGCTACGCATTGGGGCAGCACGGCGCACAGGACTTCAAGGCCTAAAATCATTCAAATATTCCTCCAAAGCTCCCAAAATTGTAAATTCCTCATTGCCCAAGTAAGTTCACACTCCAATATGCTCAATGCATGAGTTTGTTTCAGTCCTCTTGGTGATTTAATAGGGAAATAATGAAACCCTAGTTCCTTGTAGTTTGATAATAAAAAAACATTGCATCGGGTTTACAAACTTGTATTTTTTTTGCTAAATTCCATTTCTCACTCCCTCACTCCTTCATTCCCTCACTTCATTTTCTCCCTCTCTTTACATTCTCATCTACCCATTCCACATTTCCCATATCCCTAATCAACTAACCCTAAATCCCTAATCCCATTATCCCAAACCCTAGTCAAATATCCCCAAAACCCTAATTGCCATCCCAAAACCTAAATATCATCCCCTAAACCCTTTCATTCCCTAAAACCATACAGCTAGCATCAAATCCTCCCCTCATCAGTCCCACTCATCCATGGAGCTCAAAAACATGAAGGCAAAACCGACAAGCTGCCAAGAGGAGGAAAATTAAATTGACCGCACTTGAGCAAGAAATTCAAGCTGATTGTGAATATTGGATTGAGAGGAAAAGCATGCACCTAGAAAGGATGCTAGAGAAGGCCAACAACAAGAAAAACATGTTGAGGAACATGGCATACCACTACTCGGCAAGAAACATGGTGTGCAAAGCAAGAATCAAGAATTTGAAGACCAAATTGAAGAAAGCCATGAGGAAGATAAAAGAGAAAAATAGACTCTAGATCTTGGTTGAGGCTTCCTTAGCCCAACACAGCACTTGATGAGGAACACTCAGCCCAAATTTCAAGAAATTTGGGAAACTTTTTGCAATTTTGAAATTTTTGGCCAAAAAAACAAGTTTTTCTGCCCAATGCACCGCGCCACCAGCGCTACGCATTGAGTTGGCTAGGAATTTTGCATAATGGCTTGCATTTTTGGATTTTTCATGGAAAAATATGAATTCCCTCACATGGCCAAAAAATTTTGACAGGCTTTAAGCTTCCAAAAAGGTCAAAAACACCTCAAAAATGACCTTTCTGCCCCTTTTTGGACACACAGGAAGCAGTGTTGGGAGAACTCAATTGTGGATGGGCAAATAGAGGCCAAATTTAGAAATACCATTTGTTTTGGAAAGTAGACAGGCATACCTTTCCAACAAGCCCACTTGGAGAAAAAATGGTGCATAGGAAGGCCTCCAAAATCAGCTGCAAAAAGGCATTACGCATAGGGAAATCAGCGTGGTGCATAGGAGGAAATTTGCTCATTTTGGCCAAAAAACTCTGTTTTTCGCCTAGTTTCTTCACAATTTGACTTTCCTCTTTCTAATAGTCAAACTCATGATGTAATTTAATGTGACTTGATGGATTTTGATGTAATTATGCTAAATTTTCACTCATAGAGGTACATTCATCATGAAAAAGTAGTTTGCAACTAAATGAATCAGTTTCCCAGGTTTTAGAGGCATGCTGTTCCACTGCCTACTTTTCAGTTCTTAGTTTAGATCTTGTTGAAATAGCTCCTAAACTCATGAATTCGACTCCTAAAGCCTAGCATGAGTTGTTTGATGCCTATATCTAGTAGTTTTTCAGTCATTGAGAAAGGTTGGACTCTTGTGAATGCTTTGAGCATTATTGTACATTCATTTTCAGCAGTTTGGCAAAGGAATTGACCAGGGTTTGTAGCACTTTATGGGATTTTTGTGGCATCTTGATTTGGTATTGTGTTTTCTTCTGTAATTTCATGTTTTACATGTGTTTTATGTATGCCATTATCTCTCTTTGCTTCATCTTAACTAAATGAAATAAGGACAAAGGTAGAATTCATCGAGTTGCAGTGCTCTACCTAGGGTTTTGTTTAATTATTTATGTTTTCAGCTGTTTGAAGAGGATCCCTAAGACTTTCATGCCCTCTCCAACTCCTCACCAGTCTAAAAGCTCTCCATCTCACTCAATTTGAAGTGCTAAACCATTTGCCTACCTCGCCCCATAAAGATCTCTGCAAAACTGTGTCTATTCCCTGGACCCAAATCTACCTTTCACAATTGAGCCAGTAAACCCATATTAATTCATTAAAACTCCTTAGTTTACATACATAGCCTAAAATCAGTCTATACATCAGTCATCTCAAGCTTTATTGGCCATCTTTTCCTGAGATTGACAAGGACAGAGCCCTCTCCTGACCTGGTAGGGCTAGCTACCAGGTTAAGCGTGGTTTGATGTTACCCTAGATCTTGCCTTTCTCAGCCTGAGGTAGATTTAGGCCCTAACACACCTTTAGACTCCAAGAATCACCCTTAAAATTATTCCTTTGATCCTCTTGTGACCTCAAATATGTTCTTTATTGGATGTGTACAAATTAACTCACATGCATTTTATTTATAGTGTTTGTATGCTCACTTATGGGAATGAGTTGTAAAACTGGTTGAGTCATCTTGCTTGTACTTTGGATGGGTCATCCCGATGAGATATTTTATATATCCTTGTTTATATGGAGTTAGAGGGAGTGTCATATATCATTGGAAATGTATCATAATAATATTTCCAACCATATATCTTATGCTCCAATTTGAGTTATGAAATTAGAGTAAAAATTCCTTCAAAGACTAGGTATCCAAATTGGGCATCAAAAGTCCAAAAATAATATTTCCAACTATCTTCATTTTCCAATATTTATCTTAGACGTATGTAGTCCCCCCATGTATTTGACATCAATGAAAACAATATTTATAACAATATCCCCATTTTTCATTGATGTCCACCCTTAGAAATCCCCCTGTTTGCAATTCTCCTTGTGCCTAGAACTTCTCCCCCTTTTACATCAATGTCCAAAGGATACTCTCCTTGAACTTGTGCTTCTCCTTATCTATAACTCTTCTTGTATCTAAAACTCTTTCTCTTTTCAACTACTTTAGTGATTGCAACTCTTCCTCTATCTACAACTTCTCTCAGTAACCACAAATGCTCCCTCTATCTACTATCTTTCGTTATGTCTACATATTATCCCCCTTTTAAATCAATGGAAAATGGTTGTTTTTAATGATATCTTAACATTAAAACAATTAATTCCTTTGATTTCTACTTCTTCTTTGGTTGCAACTAGGCTCCCTCTGTCAAGGATGTGTCTACCTTTCCCTACATGTAAAATTTCCTCTTATGTAGCTATGTTATTGATAATGATCCCTTTTGCTTGAAATTCCTTTTAATTCTTCCTTACAAGAATTTCCCCCTTCTTTTATGATTCCTTTCATTTACAACTTAACTCTTTTGACTGCAAAAGAACTTCGCCTGATAGTAACTTCTCCATTTTTGCAACTTTTCTTTTTTTCATCAAAGGGATGTTCCCCTTGAATTGATATTCTCCCTATTTATAACTATCCCCATTTTTTGATATCAAGGGAAAGATGATACCACCCCCCTGAACTTATACATTGTTGTCAGTTTAAATGCATTATTAATTCACTTTCAATTGTCGATTCATACCTTGCAACCTTTCCATTTCATCATTCTTATCCCATAGCTCACTCCCAAAACTTCTCATCTTCTTAATGTGTTGCAGTTTCCTACTTTGTTTCTTATTGATGAGATGTTAGGATTGTTACTCCCATAGAGGATTGTTTCTTTATTTTAATATTATTGAGGACATATACATTGTTTGGAGACATGATTGCATTCACTACCAATATTCCTAAATTTTCTTTTATTGTTTCACATCCTTTGGAATTGAGTGTAAGATCATAGCCTAGATCAACCATTTTACCTACACTCAATATATTGTGCTTTATACCTTTAACCAATAGAACATTCTGAGTCTTTATCCTTCCATCACCAAGACTAATTGTGCATTTTTCAATTATTCTTCTTGAATTATTATTTCCAAGGGTGACACTACCTCCTTGACTTCATTTAGAGAGATAAATTTGCTTCTATCTCTTGTCATATGACTTGAACATGAATGATATATCTATATATATATATATATATATATATATATATATATATATAGAGAGAGAGAGAGAGAGAGAGAGAGAGAGAGAGATACCATTGGCTATCTTTGTTTGAACACATGAGCTAGATCACATTCTAACTTCTCTTGCTTCCTTCTCCATACCCTTGTTCTTTGATTTCTATCTCTGACAGTATCTTATTCTCTACTTTGATTTGGAAGCCTCAAAGTTTTGCTTCTACAATCATGAGCTTTGTGCCCAAAATTATTGCACTTGAAAAATTCAACATGATCTAATAAGGGAGCAAATAAATTGTAATTTCTGACAACAATTTCATTTTTTGAGAAGATTTTTTGGCGGAAATCACATTATAATACATTTCATTAAAAATTTTAGGATTGTTTCTCACACAACCATTCCCTGAGATCTTATATGATCCCCTACTCTATTCCTCGAATAGTCATTTGTTACATATGCGTTGTAATTTATTGCCTCATGACCAAAATTATTACATGTAAAACAATAGCCATAAAATAGATTTTGATACTTTGATATAAAAGGGCTTCATGGTGGAATTATTCTTCTGAATCCATTCTCGGGACTCATATCATCTTCACTTTCTTACCTGATGTTTCTTTCTTTCTTTTCAAAATTAGCTATATGTTGATCCTCTCTTTATTTCCTGCTGTTATTTTCATTGATATATCTTTTAAGAAAATTAACATAGCTTTCAAGTTCCTTTTTTCATTTCACTTCTGATGTCATTGTGCTTGATTCTCCTTTGGAAATTTCATGATAACCAAGACCTGTTTTAGCAAGAGGAGATATTTGGCAACTTGGAATATCATCTAAGACTTCATAGCTCTTTCCAAACTTTAAATTTTGATTTGGCTTATCACTGGCTTTTTCTAATCTTTTCTCAAGGAAACAGTCTCAACTTCTAGATTCTCACAATGTCCTTGCTTTTCCTTGAGTTGGCCTAGAAATATTTTCCTCTTTTATGAGAGAGACTGTTGATCCTTAGATCATGATTATTTTCTTTCTCATATATCTCCAATAACTTCTTTTGTTTTTTTTCTTGCTTATGAGTCTCTCTATTAGTTCTCCTTGAATATCAGCCTCACTTTCAACTTCTTTTGAATCAGAATCTAATTTCTCTTGATTAATGCATTGAGTCTTCATGGCCATGGATGGGAATTATTCTTGGTCTTGATTGGATGCACATTCACCACTGTCTTCTAATGAGATTCTTTCTTCCTTGGAATAGAGGCTTTTCTTCTTGAAACATCTTGCTTTCCTATTTTCATGAAATTTGCTTCTATTTCTATATTTATGACAATTAATTCTATCTTTATATTCTCCTTCATCATCACTATATTCCAATTGTTCACGTGGAAATTTAGAAGCATAATGAACTATTCTATCACATTTAAAACATTTGAATGGTAGCCTACCTTTATATTTTCCAAATCCTCTTTTCAACTTCCTCACAAATTGAGCTTCTTCTTCATTTGATTCAGAGCTAAAGTGATCATGGTCCTTGCATCCTTTTGTGTTATTTGATTCTTTGAAGACTGGTTTCTTTAATCTTGACTTCTCCTTCCATGTTCTCATCTCATATGTAGTGAGGATTCCATGTAGTTCATCCATCTTCAAAATTTACAATTATTTTGTTTCTTCAATAACTAAAACCTTTGGATTAAACTTCAATGTAAGAGATCTCAAAATTTTATAAACAACTATTGGTTCTTCATTTCTTTTACCCAATCCTATAATAGTGTTCACAACTTCATCTGCTTGAGGGAAAAAACTTGTGATGTCTTTTTCTTCATTTATATTTAAACTTTCAAATTGCATTCTATGAGTTTGAAGTTCATCCCTATTTACCTTTTCATATCCTGCATAACAACTTTGAAGCTTGTTCTAAATTTATTTTATAGAGTCATACTGCATTACCTTGAAAAACTCTAAATCAATAGGACCACTCAAAATGTCATGCATCGCTTGGACAAAACCTTTTTCTCAATTTCATATGTTGGAGGAATTTTTGGATCTTTATAGTTGTCTACCACAAAAATCCATACATCAACACCAAAATATAGTAGATATGCCCTCATCCTTATCTTCTAGAAAGCATAATTTGTTCCATAAAAAAGTGGGGCTTTGTTTGTATAAGGAGAATCTTAACTAGCCATGGTCCCTTTGAGATTGTCCTCCTAGTGGTTAGATTGACTCTGAAGGAACCTGCTATGATACCAATTGTTGGATTCACAATTATACTAAGATGGGGAATGAATCAATATAATTACCATGTTTGACTTATTTAAACATTATAACATTAAAAAACATCAATATCATAAACTGAACAAGTAACACAAGATATATATGGAAACCCTTACGGGAGAAAACTAAAAAAATTCTTTATATGAAAGACTTTGTAGGAACCAACCTATTATTACATCAATTTATAGGCATAAACCTACAAGAGGCACCAATCCATTTTTCTTCTTTGTAGGCACTGACCTACTGGAGACACCAATTCCATCCGCTACTTTATAGGCACCAACCTATAGGAGACACCAATCCCGGATATTTCTTTGTAGGAATCAACCTATAAAAGACACCAATCCCATTTGTTGCTTTATAGACACCAACCTATAGGAACCACCAATAAAATCTACTTCTTTGTAGGAAACAACCTACAGGAGACATTGATCCTCTCTAATACTTCGTAGGCACCAACTTACAGGAGATACCAATCTCTACTACTGCAAGATTTTTCGGCACCAACTTACAGGAGAAACCAATCCTCACTATTGCAAATATTAGTAGGCACCAACCTACTTCATTGAATATGATTGCTTCACAATGCCTAGTAGTTGCTTCTTCTTTCACCAAGTCTTATTAATGCTTCTTCCTTCACCATGTTTGTCAGTTGTTTCTACCCTCACTAGGTATACCTATTTATTCTTCCTTCATCAAGCCTACTTCTCCTAAAACTTATTTCTTTTGGATTCATTCCAAGAACGAACTTGCACAAAATTCCACATATCTAATTTTGTAAATCTAGTTTTTGAATTTCTACCATAGTTACCTATAGATCCCTTCTTTGTCTCATTCAAATTTTATAGTCTAAAACATCTTAGAAAGAAAGTTATAACAAAAATTCCAAGTTGACCTATTTGAAACATGTTCAAGATCATTTAGGAACACTAACTTCCTCAAATCATATCTCGAAATTAGTGTGAAACAAGGTCTGAAATTTTCACCACAAGTACCTTGAGATTTCTTCTTTGTATCTTCAAGATTTCACAAACTAAAACATTACAGAGAGAAATTTATAGCAAAAATACAAAGCTGATATGTTTAAAGTAGATTTCATGAACATTTAGGAATCCTAAATTACTCAAACCATATATCCAAAATTATAGCTAATTGATGTCTGAAGTTTTAATCACATGTACTTGATGATCTTCCATCTATATCCTCCAAGTTTCATGTTCAAAAACAACACAGAACAAAAGTCATAGCAAAAATACCAAGTTGACATGTTTGAAGAAGATTTCAAGAGAATTCAAGAAGCGTATCTTCCACATACCATATATTCAAAATTATAGTGAATGAATGTCTAAAAGCTTAACCACAAGTAAATGAATATCTTCTCTTTAATGCCTCCAAGTTCATTGTCTAAAACATTCCAGAAGAAACATTAGAGTGAAAATGCCAAGATGGCTCGTTCACCCCATAAATCACATTTTTACTTCCACCTTTAGACTCCAAGAATCACCCGAAAAATTATTCCTTTGCTCCTCTTGCAACCTCAACCCTATTCTTGCTTGGATTGTGTAAAAATGAGCTCATATTCCATTTATTTAGTGTTTTTACATTCACTTATATGGATGACTTATAAATCTAGTTGGCTCAGCTTACTTGTACTTTGGATGAGTCATCCCGACAAAATATTTCATATTGTAATGCCCTGTATTAATAAATCAATAAATAATGATTAGTTAAATTTAGAAAATTTTTAAGTTAAGTAAAGTTTAAGACAAAGAAATAAAGTTGGCATGTTGATACATGGATTGTGTGCATGCAGACCCCTTTCCAATTTCCTTTCATTTCTTGAACAATTTGTTTTATTTAATGGCTAAAAAAAGAGATGAGAAACATCCATTCTTTTTGAAAGAGAGCGTTGTAAGATAAAGGATTCCCTAGCAATAAGAGTTAGTTGTATTTATTCCTGCTTTCGTATTTATGTTGTTTATTAATATAGTATAAATATGGTTTAATTTTTTTTTTTAAATTAAATTAATTGTAATAAAAATAGACATTAAGTTAAATATTAATTATAATTGACTTCTTTTTTTTTTTTGAGAAAAATGTTACCCAATATATGAAAAAAGTTTAAAAACCTATTTATATTGAATAATAAAACTTAAAATTCATAAAAATAATTTTTTTTAGCATATGTAGTTAAGAGATCTGTCGTAAGCTAATTGCTAATAACTATGTATTTTGAATTATATTATTATAAATGAGACATATACCTATATTGTCAACTTAAAAAAAAATAGTTAATACTATTTTTTTACTCATATAATTTGTATAATTAATACTTTATTATATTAATTAGGATTTTTCCTCATGAATGCAGGCGTAGTCCATGTTTTGTGACACTTCATCCAATAACATACATGTACCATATAAGTCCTCATCTTTGAGTGATTTAGTACCATAAAATGTGTTTTACATTTTAACATAGTATTTTTTTCCATTCATATTAATTTGCATTAATTTTAAACATGTTCATTGGACATTGCAAATGTTGGATGTTAATATTAGTTTTAGAATAGTTTATGTATATATTGACTATTTAATAAAGTTTTAAGAAAAGGTGATAGGACAAATATAGCCTTGCGTTAGCTACTTGGGAGGATGCAAATGATATTCATCATGGCTATCCTTATGCTTTTTAATTAAATTATGTGATGAACCATATAGATTTGCATAAATTAGTTTAGATAAAAAAAAATAAATGCGACACTATACTACTATGTATTACTATGTATTAGGTTATGGTTTTAGTTATTTATTATGTTTACATGGAAGTGTGGAAGTATAATATTGTGATGATGTGATGATATGTCATAATTAGACATAGTTCTGATGAAAAGTTAATGATGTCATGCATGTATGGTATATATATATATATATATATATATATA
Organism: Pinus tabuliformis; assembly: GCA_031772625.1. Taxonomy (NCBI): domain Eukaryota; kingdom Viridiplantae; phylum Streptophyta; class Pinopsida; order Pinales; family Pinaceae; genus Pinus; species Pinus tabuliformis. Next base: position 327,927,602 of record CM062813.1, read on the forward strand.
TATATATATATATATATATATATATATTATGATAATGATGTATACACTCATGATGTGGCATATTTATTATTTCATATGATGTATGATTATAACTAAAAAATTGAATGCATGTTGAGATGTGGTGATTGACAAGAATTCCACCAATGGGCTGAGAGGGCTGGTTTATTGGATGATCTCGTGGGAGCCCAATTTGTTAGGGACAAACTCAATCAACACTACATATGCTAGTGGTTCCTTTGTCTTGTATAACTCTTGATGGATAACTCTTGAGGGGCTATGGGGCCCTCTTGAGGAGGACGAGTACCTGATATTGGATTGGGATGCCAATGTCCAGAGAGGGTGTGAGGACTTCGATGCTTGGGGTTGTGCACCTTAGTGAGTGTGGAGGGAGTTGGGTCAACCTTGTGAGATGCCCAAAGTCATTGAGTACTGGGATTGGATGCCTTCCTTGAGGAAGAGGAGGTTTGAGCCTTAGGGCTATGGTATAGACCGATAAGGCTTTATGCCTAGCTCTGAAACTTGGGAAAAAGGACTTGAAATTCCTTGGGATTTCCTTGGTGTTGTATAACTTTAGATGCATGTTGGTATACCATTTTAGAAAAGGGTGTAGGGAAAATGTGAAGTAATAAATAAATAAATAATAATGATTAAAAGTTAACAAAAAGTAAAAAGGAATAATATAAACAAGAGTTAAATTTAGAAAAATGTTGAGTTAAGTAAAACTTAAGACAAATAAATAAAAGTTAGCATGTTGACACATTAATTGTGTGCATATGGATCCATTTCCAATCCCTTCCATGTTTGACACAATTTTTTCTATTTAACAGATGAAAAGGGAGACAAGAAGCATTCATTCTTTTTTAAGGAGAGTGTTGTGAGACAAAGGATCCCCTGGCAGTGGTAGTTGATTCAGGGCTCAGGAGTGGCCAATTGTAGAAAGAACGTATGCAACTACACCTACAATTGGGTGGAGAGTCATCCCCAAAACTTTTTTGTGGTAATCAAGATTCAAATAGCACCACAAGTCCACAATCAACAATAAGGCATGTCTTCAGTCTACATGTGTATTCACTACTAGTAGTTTTAAAAAATTCTATGCTAAATTAATGAATATTTTGTGTCAATTATTAATAGTACTATTTGATATAATTAGTTTGTATATTTTAATTCTAGGTCATTACATGTATATCCTCATTCCTATGGATTTAGAAGCAATTCCATATATTATTGAAAAATGTCAGCATAAGTTTTCCAACCATATATATTATGCTTTAATTTGAGCTATGAAATTAGAGTGAAATTAAGGTATCCAAATTGGATATTGAAAGTCCAAAAATAGTATTTCCAACCATATTCATTTTCCAAACTTTATCTTAGACATTTATAGTCTCTGCATATCTTTAACATCAATAATTACAATATTTCCAATACTTTTCACAAACATAAATTATAAAAACATATGATGTTATTCAACATTGCTCTATCAACCTCATAAACTACTAAATCTTAAATTAAACCAACATGAAGAAATAAGTTAATAAAAAAAAAAATTATGTTAAAACAAAAGTGGGTGGTGTTTATATCCCTGTACTTTTGAGTATCTTAAATAATGTGCTAAATAATATGTATTTCCTCTGGATTAAATTTCAAAAGTTGTTTTATTTTCAAGGTTATACAGAGAAAGATAAACTTTTCAAAAGAACACATCAATGTAAATGAAAAATGAGCACTTCATTAGTGGTGGATATATATTTACCAATATAAATATCTAAGTTCACTTTTAATGGATGATGTTTATGGCTTGTAAGTTAATTTGTTAAAAAAGGGACGAGGGTAAGAGAGTTAGGAAAATAGAAGTAAGTGTAACAAGGGTTACACTCAATATCATAGATTTCCTTTAATTTAAATGACAAGGGCTAATCTCACACTTTGGGATTAAATGCTAAATTTTAAGGATGAATTCATTTTTTAAAAATTGAACATGGGGAATTTAAATGCCGTTTGGGAGGCATATATTTGGATACATATTTGGATAGTTATTTAGAGTTCATATAAATTACATTTATTAAGTTTTCATTATTAATGGGAAACTCATTAATACATTTTGGGAGGCATATATTTGGATACATATTTGGATAGTTATTTAGAGTTCATATAAATTACATTTATTAAGTTTTCATTATTAATGGGAAACTCATTAATACATTATGGTAAAGGTTAACATAAGGGTATATATGGAGAATCAAACTAATGCCAATATGTAAATTTATTGACTCATTAAACTAGAAATAATTAAAGCAAATAATAATGTGTATAAATAAGATTGACAAATTAAAATCAATGATCCTCAATATAACCTCATTCATTATAGTTAAATGTATTAAAGCTAAGCTTTGAACCTGAGCTTGTGGGTTATAAGATCATAATGATTCCACTATTCCATTCTGATGTGATTTCAATTATATTAATATAATTGAAAAGAAACACATATAGAAAAGTGTAATCCAACCAAGCAAGAAATATTTTTAAACGTATAAATGATTAACATGTAAAAAAGTGCAATAAAACAATACACTAACTCATCTAAAAATAAGTTGATGCACCAACCACTAACGTCAAAAGTGTCCTATAATTTACTTATCTCGCCAGTGGATTATATGCATACAAATCTCCATAGTACATTTTAAATAAGTTTATACTATCTTTCATCTCCTCGATTCACCTCTCTTCACTGTGAATTTTGTGATTTGTATTTGAGATGCTATTACCAAATGATTGTAATGGAAATATATATATTCAAGGATAAAATCTCTACAGACAATAAAATTATTGTGTTTTTTCACTTTTTCAAACAATCAATCCATCACAACCATGTCACCAATTTGGTATGTATAATATCCATCTTCATATAGTCTTTCAAATTTCTTTTTATTTGCATGCATTGCATCAAATAGTAAGCCACATTCTATTAATTGCTTGATTGTACAATGAAAAGAAATACATCACTTCTAAGTACACTATTTAAACTTTAATCAAGATACATTTATTCGATTTTGAAAGTTTGAATATTAAGTCGAAGATGCCAAATAAAAGCACCATTAGTTTATAATAAGACCATTAATCAAGACACATATTTTCCCTAACAACACTAGAAACTTGATCATGATCCAGTGAAACCACAACCTCTTAAGCATATATATCTTTCCATGTTAGAATTGGAGATGACCTCTTTGGATTAAGGATACATTTCCATTGTTTCACAAATCCATCATTTTGACTTTGGTCAAGTGCACATCCCTTTGCATCATCATGAAATCCATAAAAAACAAACATATTTTTCCCATCTCAATAGCAAATATGTCACTAATGAGTTGACTCTAAACAAAGCATATTTCCCCCATTCCAAGTATAGTTTCACAATACCAAGGCTAGGGTCTAGTCACATCACTGAGAACAACATTCCAAAAGAATCTATCTCATAAATACCATATTTAAGTTGTACATTGATCACATGTTTCAAATTGTATCAAACTAGACCTTGAATTTGCACATCATAGTCTACCTATGCTTTGAACTTGCTTGTTAATGACCTTTAGGGCATAAATGAAATTTGCACTAGCCAACTAGTACAACAAATGATTTTTTTTGGACTAAATAATGACCTATTTGGTACCTCCTAAGTGGTCATTCCACACAAGCGCCCACACCATTAGATAACTTCATCCTTCCATGGAATATTTGGGAAAATCTCCAAGAATGTCCAACCTTTTCCTCTATATGAAGTTGACTCAACTAGTAAAAATAAAATATAAATTTGAACCTCCATGCACACCCATCTAAAGTTATGTAAATGTAATTTTATTCTTTAAAATAATCGTAGATCAAAAGCCAAATAAATGTTAAACAAATGTTTCATGCTCATAATCATAACTAACATAAAAATGGTACATCTTAATCACATAGCATGATTTTAAAGTGCTAGCCTACCATCAACTTTCACCTATGCATACAAGTTTATACCAGATATTAATTAACATAGACACTCACACATACAATTTATCCATTAATAAAATTCAACCATGAAAGAAAATGATAAACATGTTACATAGCTATGGAATTCTTCATCCAATGCATGAATTCCAAAAGAATGAAAGTTAGGTATACGTTAATGGGGTTTTGCACATTCCTGGAAATGTATTTCCCACTAATCACATATTTTTACACTTACATTAGTAAAGTAATTGCATTCAAGCAACACACTACATTTAGCACCCACTTGTGATGCCAATCCATGGAAAACGGTGAAAATGGAGTCACGGTTGGGAATCCATAAGAAAGCATGAGCCTTCAAGTAGAAAGGAAATATTTTTGTATTGGGAAGTGCCTTCCTTGAGGAGCATGGTTTATTTCTATCTTATAGAAAAAATTTGTAATTCTCAATAGTCTACCACTAATAAAATTTTGGTAAGCTAGAAATATTATGAGATTATCTAAATAGGGAAGTTTGCTACTTGAACTTATGAGTTTGTTTTATAAATTTATATATTTTTTTTAAACTAAGAATATTAAAACAAGGATATCATCCTTAAGAAAATTTAGATGCCACATTGAAGAAGATGATAGAAACATAGTAACATACTCAAATCTCCTCCATGTGACCATGATATCTAAAACATGAGGGTGCAGAAAGCATATAGGAAAATTCCTATGTAACAATGTCAAATTACCACAATCATGGCATATTATTCCACCTACACATATTTTATTGAAAAACATCTTTGAGGTTCCTTCTAGATATTAATAGAATTGGAATAATATTGTGCATGACTATGGGAGGAGGAGGGTGACCTTACTAGTGCCTTTTGCATAATTATACAAATATAATCATAGAATTGGAATTCAACATGGTACCAACAACAACAACTGTCATGGACTAGGTTGGGCATAATATACAATGCTTTCAATTTATTAAACATGTCATTGGAACCCATGAAATTAGGATTGCTTTCTTGAAATTCCTTAAATAGTTTAATTTGCATCAACTTCATAATGTGCTAAAAATGTTTATCTTACATGCCTCTAGAGAAGCGTTACCATAGAAAATATTTATGATATCATATAGCATGAGAATGTATATCTTAAAACTATACTAAGTTCTCCCTATTGTCTTTTGGAAGTCTATCTCAATAAGGTTTGATACAAATAAGATCCTAACAAATAACTTCATCATTTTCATCTATATAGACCCCAAATTTACTATGCTTTTGCAATGTTTCCTTGAAACATGTAACAATTTTGATATTTGCTAGCATAATTCAACCTCTTAAAGTTACTAATGTGACAACAACGATTATAATTTCCTTACAAGTCAGTCGAATATTAGTAGTTTATCTTGATTTTTCAAATGGAGAGAAGTCATTTGATACATATTTTCCATCATTTTTGAGGTCCCCTTTGCATATTTAACATCTAAAAAACACAACAACTTTGTTTCCTATTTTACTTTTCATGTGTGTTTTATCAATCTAGGTAGCATTTAAGCCTACATAGTCACTAATTTTTGTTTAAAAAGCAACTCAAATAAATTATTAAAATGTTATCTAGTTATCCAATTAGGGCTTGGGTCCCAAAATTATTCTCTTGTGTTCACATCGAAACTTTAAAAAGGTTTCCACCTTTTTGAGGACCATAACAACATCTAGCTATTCTTGAGACACAATAGGGGATAAGGTCCTACAATAGTTGGTTAGATTCTATCCTTTCATAGTCTAATAAATTGTGTGCATGTATTCATATAAAACATATGTTAAAATACAAAAAAAAAACCATGTAAATTATAAACAATATTCTAAAACAAAACTATGGGTATAATGTACATTAAAAATTACCAATATTTCTCTCAATGGAATGCCCCAAAGACTATCCAGCTAGATAAATGAAAAGTTGTAGAACAAGTTAATATACATTTTCTTCCTGCGACTCTCATTATACTTGTCATTTTTCATGCTCTCTCTGGAGTTATCTCACACTTAATCTTCATCAATCCATTAGCAATCATATTTCCTTTTGCATTTTGTCATGTTTCCTACCTTGTTGATTGATTAATAAACCCCTATTCTAAAACAAAACTATGAGTATAATATGAATTTGGTGAATGTGGTTAAAAATTACCAATATTGCTCTCAATTGAATGCCCCAAAGAGTTTCTCATTAGATACAATAAAGGTTGGGAAACAAGTTAACATACATTTTCTTCCTACCACTTTCTCAATTATACTTTCCATTTTTCATGCTCTCTCTAGAGTTATCTCACACATAATATTCATCAATCCATTACCAATCATATTTCCTTTTACACTTTGTCATGTTCTCTACCTTGATAATTGATTAATATTTTTTTTCACAATATTCTCAATTTTTTTCCTTTCACAATCACATAGTAATCATATGCAAATCCTTTCACTTTTCCACTTTCTTTTATCATTTCTTGTTTTTTGTTTTGTTTTCTATTGTTTTTGTTGCAATCCTTGATTGCGGTTTATAGCCAGATTTGATATCAATAACTTGATTAAGCCTTTTCATTAACCCAATAATGCTAATCAATTTCCTTTGAAATTCTATCTTAATAATTGAATTAAGATTCTAATAAAACTTTGTTGGAGATATAATGCTTGATATAGAGCTTAAAAACCATAAATCTTTTCCTCTTTTTATAGGATTTTCTACAACTATGAGTTTCAAGAGGTGAAAGCCCTTCATCTCTTCCATCTTAATTGGTAAAGTTGATTCTAGTGGACCTATCATTAAAGTGTCTATTCAACAACGTATCATTTTTACACTTTTGATTTTATACTATATTTTAAATTTATTTTCTTATAAAACTTACTCTTTTTTTTCTTCCATAACTCATATAGGTCATGAGTATTTTCTTTTTTGAAAATTATACATTGAATTAATTATTGAGAACAAAAAACATTTGTTAACTTTTCAAAATAAATTCAAAGATAAATATAAATTAAATACAAAAATAAAAATGCAACATTAAATGACATTAATATTTTTTGAAAAATATATTATTAGAAAGATAACGCAATTCTCTACATTTAATTCACAACACCTCCCCAACACCAAAATGTATTATATATATATATATATATATATATATATATATATATATATATATATATATATATATATATAGATATAATCCTAAATTTTTATTTTAACTAAAAAGTGGAACATATCTTCATAGATTCACATATTTATCAATATCATTGACATAAGCAATGCATTCCTTAATGACTTCACTCTCCATCAATGGTTGATAATGTCTCTCTTGACTATAATCTCATTAATGTTTCCCTATTCTTTTTTTTTCCCCTGGGAAAAATCGTAATTTTCATTAAAGAAGAAAATTACATGCTATATATGCAAACTGCATATGTTACAGAAGAAGCAAGGTGTCTATCAACACTTAAGAAAAGACCAAAAAAACATCAGTAACTGGTGCCTTGATCCGCATAGGGAGGCCAGGTTCTAGATCAACAAAAAATTAATCAAAATTTCTCTTGTCATAGAGTACTTGTCTGTTAGGAATCTGATAATTTGATGCAAATATGAATATTTACAGATGATAACTTATGATAAAAAACATGTTCCAGGCTTCCCATAAGCCCTTTAGACTAGAGCATCTATATACGGTCGGTGGTAAAATTTGTAATGGTGCCGGTCGCTCTGTTCCTAGATCAGCCAGATGCCTGGAGGCCTGTCCGCAACTTCTTTGGATAGACAATTGGCAGCTGAGTTTCTTTCCATGTAGATGTGAGAGCATATGAAGGAGTCAAAAAGAGTGATGAGACGATGAGCCTCATCCAGAATCTGTCTCAGAGTAAAAACTGAACAAGATGATTTTTTGTTTAGCTAGTCACAGGTTACTTTTGAATCACCAAATAACTGAAGAGCTCTACAATGTTTTCCCAGTGCAAATTGGATGAGGAATTTGGCTGAGGATAGTTCTGCAAAGTTATTTGTGCCTCTTCCTAGGCCCATTTTCCGTTTAAAGGAATGGGAGTCTGATAAGTACAATAAGACCCCTCTTCCACAGCCCTGCTCTTGAGCAGAGCCATCAAAATATGCCCAGGGTAATTGGTGATTGATGATTTCAGGGACGATGGATCTGGGCTGATGGATGACATCCTCTTCTGGAATGATGTTAAAATCATGCATGATATGGGCTAATATGGAAGGCCAGTGGGGCGAGATATTTTGGAAAGTGAGTTTGTTGCGGGCTATCCAGAGGGCCTAGTAGATAAGAAGGGGAGATTCCTGGTTTTAGGTGGGGCTGCACTTGCCCACCAGTTCATCCAAGCCTCATACAGCAAGCCTCCCTGCCATCTGCAATGGGTAGACAAGGATAAGGTGGACTAGTTCCAGAGGTCTTTTGCAGCCTGGCAGTTGAGGAAGAGGTGGTCCACAGATTCATTGTTGCTTTTGCACAGACAACACCAAAAGGGTCCATGCTGTGCTCGCTTAAGGAGGTTGTCCCCTGTTGGGATTTTGTTTCTAAGGATCGTCCACATGAGAAGGCGAGTTCTGGGGGGGGTCTTTAGCTTCCATAAAAGGCGCCACCATGCCTCGAGAGCTTGAGGTTTATATTTATCTGCTAGAAACAAGTATCCCTCCTTAGGAGAGTACTTCCCAGTCTTTGCATGAGCCCAAATTAATTCATCTGCTCCTTCTCGGATTCTGACTTGTGCTTCAGTCAAAGCCGCAGTATAGTTGTTCCAAGTCTATTCTCATTATAGAGGAATGAGCACACTTCGAGCTGATTTCCAAGCTTGTTGAAAAATAGTAGTATGATCAGAGTCGGCGATTTGGCTAATATGAGTAATGCCTGTTTCCCAGAGGTGTGCTTTAAGCTCAGGAGGCAGTCTGTGGGAATTTCTGCAGCCTATCCAGGGATCCTCCCCTATTCTCATGGCATTTCCATCGTGAATTCTCTAGATGAGGCCCGATCTGATGGTCTCCATAGATTTTAGGACCTCCTTCCAGATTACTGATATCCCTATAGTGGTCCTTAAAGGTTGTCTTAGCCAGTCCAACGCATTTAGGGGGGTAATGTATTTGGATATGGCCACCTTTGTCCACAGGCTGTTTGAGGTGATGATCTTCCAACCTAGCTTTGCTGCTAGCACTGTGGAGAAATCTTCCAACTTCTTAATTCCCCAGCCTCCCCATTTTTTTGGAATGGATAGAGCTTCCCATTTGACCCATGCAAAAATTCTGCCTGATTGATTTCCTTTCCATAGGAACCTGCAGTAAAGGGCTTGTATCCTGGTGAGAATGCCTCTCGGGATCCAAGCTAGGGCCATCCAATAAACCGGAGTAGCCTCCAGTACAAATTTTATTAGAGTTAATCTGCCTACCCTGGATAAGTACTTGAGATACCAAATATTCAGCCTTTTTTCCAGCGTAGCTATAAGCCAGACCCAGTCTGTTATTTTGTAGCCCAGAGGTTTGAGCTTGTAACCCAAATAACAGAGCCCCTCCTCCATTCTCAGAATGTTGAAGTTGAAACGAAGGAGGGCATAATGGGTCTCGTGGGGCGAGCAGCCAGGTGCTGTTAGAGTGGACTTGTTGCAATTTACAATCATCCCAGTAGTTGACTGAAATACTGAGAAAGAGTTCTTTAGGGATGTTAAGTCCCCTATTCCTCCATTAAGAAAGATCAGAACGTCATCCACAAATAACAAGTGAGTCAGGGTACATCCATTAGTGATTTTGATTCCTTGGAGTCTGCCTCGAGAGTGATCTTCTTTGATAAGCCTACTCAGGCCTTCCATAATTACCAAGAAAATCAAAGGGGATAAAGGGCAACCCTGTCTAAGACCTCTCTTAGAGAGAAAGAATGGGGAAGCTGCTCCATTGACCAACACACTGAAGGGAATGTTAGAGATGCAACACATTATCCATTTGATGAAAGCGAAGGGAAACCCTAAGTGAGTTAATAGCATTCTTATATAGAGCCAACTGACTCTGTCAAAGGCTTTAGAGAGATCCACCTTAAGGATCATTCCTTTCAATTTCTTAGTCTGAAGGGTATGCAGACCTCCTGTGCAGTTCCAACTGCCTCATGGATTTGCCTATCTTGGAGGAAGGAAAACTGCTCTAGAGAGATGTGGGAGGAGAGGATGGGTCACAGTCAATTGGCTATGATCTTGGCTATGATTTTGTAGAGGAAATTACACAGAGAAATAGGTCGGAAATCATCGAAAGAAGCAGGATTGACTGACTTGGGGATGAGAGAAATGAAAGTGGAGTTGAAGGCATCCAGCATCTTGCCCTCCCTCCTAGAGGCCTCAATTACTCTGAGAAGATCAGGGCCAATAGTCTCAAAAAATGTCAAGTAAAACTCTACTGTCCAACCATTTGGACCTAGACTCTTGTCTCTCTTGAAGCACTTGAGAGTAGCCTCCAGCTCCTCCATCGAGACCCTCTTTTCCAAACCCAATGCCTCCTCTTGATCCACAAAGCGGGGGAAAAGTTGGGCTACTCGAATGATTTCCGCTAGAGAGACATTGGAGGGAGCTTTGTAAATTTGCTTAAAGTATGAAGTAGCCATACTCGAGAGATGAGGAAAAGTGTTTGAGGGGATCCCATTTTCATCATTGAGCTGCCATATGGTGTTAACTGCTTTCCTCCCATTTGAAAATTTATGAAATAATTTTGTGCTATCATCACCTTAAAGTAGTCAAATTTCCCTACTTCTTAGCCTCCATGTCTCTTATCTATCCTTCAATATTTTGCCTCGAGAGGCATAGAGAGATTGCAGCTTGTCCTTTTGATCAAGAGAGGTGAAGACTCCCCTCTTGTCATTCTCGATCACAGCAATCTCTGCTTCGGTCTCTCGAAGGATTCTATCATCCATCACTCTCTTGTTATGTGCCCAAGATTTTGAGAGTTTATTTAATTCTGCTAGATTAGCCACAAAGCCTTCTGCAATGTTCCCTCTAGCTACAAGGGGGTGGGCCTGCTAGAATGTCTTGACCATTTGAATATAGGAAGCCTCTTTGAGCCAAGAGGAGTTGAATTTAAAAGGACCCTTTGGCTTTTCTATCCTTCCTCTGATTTCAAAGTAGATGGGAAAATGATCTGAAAGTCCTCCTGTACCCACCCATTGCCTAAGATTGAAACCTGCGCTAAGAAGGCCTTCCTTAATGAGGAAGCGATCTAGCATTATGGAGAGGTTAGCTTCCCCAACTCTGTTATTCCTCCAGGTGGGATGCAGCTTTGCTAAGGGGAGGTCCACCATGTTGTGCGCTTCCAAAATGTGCTCAAAAAAGTCTGAGAGGATGTCAGCCTAAGCATGGTGACCCCAAGATTCCGAGTGACCTATTGAGAAATTAAGTTCCACTCCCAAGATTAGAGATTCCCTCCGGAGAATCTCAGAGCTCGAGAGTTTTTCCCAGAACTCAGTCCTCTGGTGACAAGGGGTATACACATTAATGAACCTGATCTCAGAGCTCAATTCTGCTGCAAAAAGATCGGCCCCCAAGTGCCCAGGGCCACCCCAATAGTTATGAGCTTGATGGTCTGAGAGTTGAATCCTAGAGCCAAGCCTCCTGATCTCCCGGATGCGTCAAGGGCTTGAAAAGTCCATCCCGGGATCGTTGAAACGAGCAACCTAGAGATGGCTTCTGCGCTACCAAGGGTTTCTTGCAGGAAAATAATATCGACAGGGTCTGTCATGATCAATCTTCGGAAGGCTAGTTTCTTATCGGGCCTAGCTAACCCTCTATAATTGAAAGAGGGAATCTTCATAAGGGGGATTCAACCAAGGCGTTCCATGCTCTAAGGGCATTGTGGATAGTACTTTGCCTTCCTGAAGCTACATCTTCCCCGGCTTGAAGTTTAGCTTTAGACAGGCAGGAAGGCCTGCCTTGGGGGAGCTTAAGGGGAAAGGGAGTCGAATCAAGACCTATGCCTAACAGGTCTGACACTAGGATCCTTGTCTTGGAACGAGTTGGGTAACGGGGAGGGGGGGACTAGCTTCTTGAGCTGAGGAATGGAGAGAGGGGGAGTCCGGAATGAATGGGGGGATGAGGGATTCAAAAGGGAGGGACAAAGGGAAAGGGCAGGTCGTAGGGAAGGGGACTGAGACAGACCCAAATTAATCTTATCATGAGCAGATGCAGCAAAAGAAGCACAATTTTGCGAGGAACAGGGAAGCAAGGAGCTCTTACCCAGAATGCTCGATGCCCTTGCAGCCTCCCTTGCCCTGGTGAGTGGAGGAGAAGGAGGCCGATGCTGAGAATTAGCCCTCTTCTTCGAAGCCTCCTTGGGGTGAGCTCCATGGACTGTCTCAGGGCGAGCTTGAGTCTTTGCCTCTCCTAGAGGGGGGGGATGTTCATTTGCTGGATGGTTGCCCGCCGGAATTCCCTTGCCTATCTCCCCTGCCTTGGCCTTTGGGTTGAGAGGGAAATCCGGAAAAACATGGCTAAACTTATGGCACCTTCTGCAGTGGAAGGGAACCCCTTCATAATATAGAATCTGCGTTCTTGAAATGTTCCTCCATTGGAGAGTAATGTGCTCTTGTAATCCCTCCCTGGTGTCCAAATGCACCAAAATTCTTGCATATGCCATCATGCTAGTAGATAGATAGGCTTTGTCATGGTCTAAGTAAGAGCCTAAGGTATTTCCAATGCAGCAAAATACATCCTCAGACCAGAACTAAAGAGGGAGACCTGGTAATCTCACCCAGAGGGGACCTTCTCTCAAGTGTTCACTCTCTGGATCAAAGAGTGGATTCCATCTTCGCAACAAGACAGGAGCCTGTTCAATGTGCCACACTAATGATAGGACCCAGTTAGTGTGCTCGGCTCGAGAAAATCGGAACGCGAACCAACCCTTTACGAAGGTTTGAACGAAAGGGAGGTCAACTAGATGGTGGCCCTAGACTTCAGCCGCCCATAGCTTTAGCCTAGCCGCTGAGTAGCTTCTTCCTCAAACTCTGCCAACCAGCACCTCATCTGTTGTTTCCATGGAGTCCCCCAGCTGAAAGTCCTCTCCCAAACAGAGGACGGCCTCTATTGCCTTTGATCTTACACACCTCTGCTTCTTGCTAGGACGGAGCCCTACCTCAGGATGAGCTTGTGGGGAACCCCTCGAAGGCTAGGCAGAGGGAGGGTTAGGGTTAGCGTGCTCCGAGGGATACCCTTCTGGGAAAGCTCCGGTAATCAGAGGAATTAGGGTAAAACTGCCTGATGGAGGAGCCGAGGTAAATATGGCCGTAGGGGTCCCTGTTGGAAGACCAAGGGGGCCTGGAGGGAGGATGTTTGAGCTGGCAGAAGGTAGATGAGAAGCAAAGTCTGAGGATGTGCCGGCCAGGGTGACTTCTACGGTGCTAGAGATAAAAAATTGGGTGGGCGGCGGCTCAGGGTCAAATGAGAAAGGCGGTCAGGAGGAGGTAAGCACTGGATGGGTAGCTGTCGAGCTCGAACAACCAAAGAAGGAGGCAGCGCTTCCAGTTCGTCCGAGAGCTCGTTGGAAAACCAATGTAGGACAAACGGGTTAGAGCGAGGTGTTGTCTAGATGGGGGCATCCTCCGAATAATCTACTATATCCTCCATAACCGCTCCGACAAAACTGCACTAGCTGCCACCTCGAAAAATTCTTTGCCTGTCGCTGTTGAGGGAGAGAAGCAGGTAGGAAGAACGGGAGAGAGGTTTTAGGGGAAGCCTACCCTTGACGGAGAACAACAAAATGAGTAAACAGGGGAGGCCATACAGGGAGAGAGACAGCCCACGGTCAGTACAGGATCCAGGTCACGAGGGCAGAGAGCCTGTCAAAACCTTAGGTCGCCAGCTTCAGGGAAAACCTAACCCTCGTCCGGTCGCTTCCATCACCTCCTCCGTGCCTTCGCCATCACAACATCCTTCTTCATTATGTTCGGGTTATTAGACACCATTAATGTTTCCCTATTCATAAATAATTCTTCTATTGTAATTTATCCATCAATAACTTTGATGTGTTTTCTTATTGATAATTACATTATTAAGAACATGACCATTAACATTGAAAAAATAAATATCAACTAATCTCCTTTGAAACCATCAACATCAATAATATGTCCCTCTTATTTAAAATATTGGCCATGATTCTTCACCATGAACAATATTTCCCACTAAAAACAATATGCATATCTAAAACTATATTATAAAACACTTTAATTATCTAATCAAACCATCATTAAATAATATATTCATATTTCATAATTATTTATTTATTTATTATAATATTTCCCACTAAAAACACAATATGCATATCTAAAACTATATTATAAAACACTTTAATTATCTAATCAAACCATCATTAAATAATATATTCATATTTCATAATTATTTATTTATTTATTATAATATTTCCCACTAAAAACACAATATGCATATCTAAAACTATATTATAAAACACTTTAATTATCTAATCAAACCATCATTAAATAATATATTCATATTTCATAATTATTTATTTATTTATTATAATATTTCGTTTTCAATTCTATTTATGTAATGTAAAACTTGATTGAGGTTTAATCGAGCTCAATAACTTAAATAAGCATTTCCATTATAACCCAACAAAACATTGATCTAAAGTTTAATAAACTCTTGAAAGAGGCCCTTTAAAATTCCATGACAACCCATCAATCAATTTTTTAATAAAACATCAATCAAAATAAAATGCTCAATCAAATGCTTAAAAACCATAAATCCTTTTACATTTTTGGGATTTTCTACGATAATTTATCTCTTCCATCTTATATTATGGTGTTGATGGTGTTTTCACTATCCATTGGTGTGATTTTTTTCCAAAACTTGTCATTATTTTTTTCCCTTATTAAAGTTATAAAAAAACGGAAAGTTATAAAGATACTCAAAGACTTTGATAAAGTTACTGAAATTCATAGATATAAAAAAAATCGGAGACATAAATTTAATATAATAAAAATATGTAAAAAACTCCTCGCATGTTTTCTCTTAATATATATATATATTTTCAGAGAAAAAAAAGCTATATGTATTATATGAGAAATATAAAGTATTGAAGATACATTCTTTTTCAGAGAAGATACAGATTAGAGCTGTGATCCCAAAAAGACATGAGCAAATAAAAACCTATGATCTATAGAGATATTACATAATGTCTATGATATCAAAACTGATAATATCTGAAATCAAAAACTCTGAATAATTGAGACTGTCTAACAAGATGAAGCATTTAAAAGTCTGGTAAAGCAAAATCATTGATCTGATAAGTGGAATCATCAGATACTATCTCGAGGTGCCAGAATTCAGAAGAGGAAGAAAGACCCTTTTTTGAAAGAGCATCAGCTGTAGAGTTTTCGTCCCTATTGATGTGCTGAATAGAGCAATTCTCTAGGCGGGTCCAATAGAAGTGTATCCTATCTCTCCATCCAGTCAGATGTTGTGCCAAAATGGAGTTTTTCCTGTTTACTGAATCAACCCATAGCTTGGAATCGCCAAAGATAGCCACCTGCTGAATGTCTAGGAAAATACAAAATTTTAAAAGACCTGAGAGGGCTATGGCTTCAGCTAGATTATTGGAACCCTATCCATCGTGCCAGAATGAAGAGAAATGTGAATTTGCAGATATCTTTATGTGGGATCCACATCCACATTGGCCCTTTTGAGCTGCCCTGTCGAAAAAAGCTGACGGCTGATGAAGATGAGCAATAGAAGACCTGGCTGGGGATATGTTTAAGATCTCATCTTTCTTCTGTGGGAGCGAATCTAAAAAAGCAGAGATTAAATCAAAAGCTTTAGCTGGAGAACAATTCGATTGGTTAAAGATACAGGAGTTACGCCATTTCCAGATAAACCATATGGTTATGATGCATATTCTACGCCATAGGATCTGTTTCTTGCTGCAATCAATGAACCATTCCTGAATCGAAACATGCATATCAAGTTTGAAACCATAGGCTCTTTCTAATTCCTGCCAAATGAGAAATGAATGCTTGCATTTGAGAAAAATATGAAGGTTTGATTCCTCGTCTTCCCTGCATAAAGAACATATGTTAGGACCAATCCATCCTCTTTTCAATAAGTTCTCCCAGGTCAGGTTTCGATTGTGGAAAGTGAGCCAAGAGAAAAGGATCATCTTCAGAGGACAGCCATCTTTCCAGAAAGTGAGTGGAAAAATCGGGGGACGAGAAGAGTGCTGCCCTATCAGCTTTTGATATATTCCTTTCACTGTTATATTTTCCGACTCATTTGGGATGTTCCAGGATAAGAAATCTGATTCTCTTGTACTAGTGAGACCCCCTTTTTGTAGTCTCCGAATTATGCTGAGCCACTGCTGCTCATACTCTTTGGGAATGTTCAAAACTGATGAATCTTTCCAACGCGGAATAGGGCCATCCCAGGCAGCGATCAATTTGTCCCAGAAAAAAATACCACATCTATGGAAATGCTTAAGAAGAGAATCAGGGATATCAATATCATCTGATCCGCACTTAAAGAGATCTTTGCCAATAATGATGTTGTTGCCCTTTTGAAAACGCCATATCAGATGCTCCAGACAGATTGCCTCGATTTTCCGAAAGCTACGCCATATGGGGGATCCATATGATGCACCGATAGTGCCTCTACGATACCAGACGTGGAATTTCTTATTGGCAAGATATTTCGATTTAATCAGCTGGCTCCACGGACCATCCCCTTGTATAGCTCTCCAGAAGGATTTGCATAGGAGGGCTCTACCAAAGATTCTCAAGCTTAATAAACCCCAACCGCCCATCGACTTAGGAAGTGAGATGCCAGAGAGTTTTATAAGGTGATATTTATGCTTTTCAGCATGACCCCCCCATATGAAATTTGCGGACAGACTGTTCATGTTGTTGATAATGCTCGCTGGAAGATGAAAAAGGTGAGCCCAATAAACAGAGAGTTGATTTAGTATGGATTGTACTAAAATAACTCTCCCAGCCAACGAAAGACAACGAAATTCCCATCCAGAGATTCTCCTATAGAATCTGTCCACCAGCCAGGACCAATCGGCTCTGGAATAGCCATTCGCCTTGATTCGGAAACCCAAATATTTAATGCCATTGCTGATATGATAAGCTTTTATACCAAAAAGCTCAGATAGCCAAACTACATCTTCCAGCTTGAGATCAGAATGGAATATAGCAGATTTATCCAAATTTACCTGAAGTCCTGTAGCCCTTTGAAATTTATCCAAAATCATATGAAGACGCATCCAAGTAGACCTGCAAAACATGGCAAATAATAATATGTCGTCTACAAATAAGTTATGAGACAGAGATATGTCCCTGCAAATTTTGAGAGGACGCCATGCTTTCTCATCAACTGCCTTATGGATGTGTAAGCTGAGGGAGTCAATGGCCAAAATAAATAATAATGGGGACAGAGAACATCCTTGGCGAAGCCCCCTCTCAGCACTGAAGAAAGGAGTAGGAGAGCCATTAATGATTATAGCGTAATCCACAGGATCGATACACGCCATGATCCAGTTGATCATGTTGCTCTTCAGCCCAATTCTAGCCAATAAACACCTGATATATGCCCAATCAATACAATCGTAAGCCTTTCTCAGGTCTACTTTGAGTAAGACCGCTTCTCTTTTCTTAGCGTGTATAGAAAATAATGCCTCCTGAGTAACAGCTACCGCGTCATGGATGCTCCGTCCTTTGAGAAAACCAAACTGTTCCTTTGATATTGTTTCTGATAATACACCTTTCAGCCTTTGTGCGATGATCTTTGAAATTATTTTGAAGGTGGTGTTACATAAAGAAATAGGCCGATAGTCCGAAAAGGTCTGGGCTTCCTTTTTTTTTGGGATGAGGGCTATATATGTGGAGCTCAACTGCCTGCTGATAATCCCCTTCATTCTGATCTCCTCTAGCATCTTTAGAAGATCGTCCTTGATATGATCATAGAAGTGTATAAAAAATTCTATAGACCAGCCGTCTGGTCCGGGGCTCTTGTCCCTACTGAAAGATTTCATTGACGCCAATAATTCCTCCTCTGATATGGGCTGGAAAAGCTGGTCATTCTCTTCTTCATTAAACATCACCGAGTAAGCTTCAATCCCCCACAATATATCCTGAAAGCTTCTATGTTCCATCCTTTGATATTGCTTTCTGAAGTGAGATACTGCATGCTCTGCAATATCTTGTTGAGAGACGAGCCATGCTCCATACTCGTCTTTAATTTTCCATATAGAATTTTTTAGTCTTCTGGCATTTGCATACCTCTGGAAAAACTTAGAATTTTTATCTCCTTCTTTCATCCATACGGCTCTGCTTTTCAGGCGCCAAAAAATTTCTTCCTTTTTCAGATATTGCAGCTTCTTTTTATGGAGATTCTTGAAAAGTCGTCTCTTTTCAAAGGATAGAGAATTATAATCTGAAGTGTTTGTCAACTTCTGTAATTGCTCTTGGATGTCCTGAAGTTCTCTTCTGTTTGCTCTTCTTTTCAGCTTCTGCCAATTTTTAACCACTTTTCGGATATTAATCATCTTATTCATAAAGTTTTCCTGATGAGAAACAACTCCTCTAAATTCATATTTGCGCCAAGCTTTAACAACTATGTCATTAAATTCAGGTTCATCAAGGCATTGTCTGTTAAATTTAAAAGGGATTCCTTTTCTGATGCCCAAGGACGTCCAACCCATGACAATCGGCCGATGATCAGATATGAGAGAGTTTTCAACCATCGAGAAAGGCATACCGAGGATATCAATCAGGGAGGCGTGAATAAGGAATCTGTCTAGCCGCTTTGCAATGTAAGCCTCCTCGCATCTTCCATTGTCCCAGGTAGGAAGGATAGTGGACGGGAGAATGTCGATGAAGTTCCTCATAAGAAATTCATTTCGAACCATAGATGCGATAGGGTCCACTTTCTTACCCTTCCCCCATATTTCATCAGAGGAGAATGTTATATTCATATCACCTGCAACCAATAAAGAGTCTATATCAAAAACTTCGGATGCAAAAAGGCGGTCCCAGTAATCTGATCTGTTCCGGAATGGAGCATATATGTTCAGGATGTTGATACGGCATTTAAGTCCTCTAACATGTGCAGAGATAAGAATACCAGCGAGGCAGCTGTATGCTTTTGCATTAATCCACCGAGGGTCCCAAAGTACAGCCAGACCACCGGAAAGACCTACGACATCTATAGCAGAGATATACCAATTTGGGAGCATTTTTCGAAAATATGAGATAGTAACATGAACCGGGTGCATAGTTTCCTGAATTAAAATAATTTTAGGACATTTAGACAAAAAAAGATTTCTTAAGGCCAAGAACTTCATGTCTGCTCCCAGGCCTCGAATATTTACAGAAAGGATAAAATTCATTTTGAAGGAAGATCGGCCTTTCCAGCTCTAAGAGGCCTGTCAACTGTGACATCAGCGATGGGGACGTCGACCAGAGATAAATTCCTGAAGCAGCAATCAGATACTAAACCCCTACCCCGAAAATGCCTGCTGCCTCTTTTGTCCTTCTTTCTAACAGTAATATTCATAGCAGAAGAAGGGCTGATCCGAGGGGAAATAGGAGAAGACGGTTTATGAACAGTGAGAGGAGCAAGATCCAGAGATTTCTTAGATAACAAAAGGTCTAAGTCGCTACCAATAGAATTGGTAGGCGATTTAGACAGAGAGATAACAGGAGAGGGAGCATTCAATGGGGCGGAGCCTTTTTCATCCAGAGTGGAAACAACAATGAGAGGAGACAGCTTAGTGCTATGGGACCGAGAATTAAACTTGACAGAAGAAAGAGGGATATCAGGCAATAAAGGGACATGATGATCTCCGGAAGGTTCCGCTGGATGAATCAGAGGATGAGGTAACTCATACTCTGAGGCAGTCTCTAACTCCGGCATCGAAGGCGACACCCGCAATAGAGGGTCAGGATCAACGGGTCGAAGGGAAGAAGGCTCCTGGCCTTCAATCGGGGAATCAGGACTGAGGGGGTGAGGAGAGACTTCGGGAGACAGAGGATCTTTTGGAATATTAGAAGGCCCCGATGATGTAAAAGGAAATTTGGAAAATTTAGTAAGGCGATGGTGTCTTCTACCCATAGCTCGCTTTTTCGGGCAATTCAAAATGAGATGTCCAGTGTGGTGACAAGCAGCACACCGAAACGGCACACCCCAGAAATCCAGTCTCTGTCTGATCGACAAATCTCTCCAACAGATGTCGATATGCTCCGGGAATCCACCTCTGAAGGATCTTTCGATCAAAATCCAGGCGACACGTTTGTCTTTCTCAGCCTGACACCAAGGATCAACATAAACACTTCTGCCGACAACATTACCAATCTCTGATAGAATCTCAGGAGTCCAGAAATCAAGAGGAAGACCCGGAAGTTTCAACCAAATGAGGTTGTTAGAAGGGGTATTGCTGAGAGGATTGAATCCCAGATACCATCTATGCAGCGAGAGAAAGCTACGGCCACACACCCACTGGAGTTTTAAGATGGCTTCCCGATCCTCTGCGCTTAAAAAATGGAAGCAAAACCATTCTTTCAACAGCTTTGCAATAATCGGGGTATACCCGATTATGGGTTTCCAGCGAGCTTCCAGCCAGTCTCGCATCTGATTATCATCCAGAACCGGGAAATACCACCTCCCAATCAAGGCCTTACCTTGGAGACTGTCAATACGCTCCGACAACTGAGAGCTGTCAATCCGAATGGCACTGGGAGGAAGAGAAGTCTTCGTCGGCTTATAACTTTTGCTTGATCGAACCCCAGATAGAGGATTGCTTTTCTGACATGTATCATCATGAGCTGTCTGAGAAGGGATCGATGGATGAACCAGCAAGTCATCCAAAGTGGAGGGCCAGTCAGAGGACGGTCTGGCATTACCGAGGCGAGATTCAGCCTGTATGGCTGCTAAGACCATAGCCTTCGTGGCTGATGAGTCAGATTTAAAGTCCAACATTTTAAAGGGGTTGATACATGGCGTCCAAAAGACCAAGGGGAGACTAAAAATGGATATGGCCAGATGTCGCTATCGAAGATGGAGAAAGCTAATAAAAAGAAGGACAGGAGCAGATAGGATCAGACCAAAAAAAACAGCAGGCGGTACATATAAGTACACCTCCCACAAGGAAAGCATATACTCAGTAGGGAAGTCAGGAATAAAAAAACATTCTAGTCACCCTCAAAGATTAATTGCAAGATATAGGAAGGTATTGAAAGACAGATTTCCAATTCAAGCGGCGGCGAAATAGACCAAAATTACTGATTATCAGTCCTATATCTGACAGGAGTAGCTGGTGGAATTAATACAACCGATCCCAAGGTGGTAAAATTTGAATTCCAGGCGAACTGAAAAAAACCACTATACCAGAGGATTAAAACCAGAAAAATGGATCAGAGGAGACCGAAATCCGATAATCTAGGGGAGAAAGCTATGGATTAAGGGACGTGATCAAGAGAAATCAGTCTGGCAAGAGAAGCAGCAGCAAAAACATATTAAACATTTGCACCACCATGGACCCAATTTACACCGGAAGTCTGAACATGGTTTAGACATGAAACAGCCACACTGAAGTCTCAAACAATTAATCCAAGACCAGCATGAACTCTCAAATTTATACATATGATAAGCCCCTAGAATTCATCTAAGAATAACTAAGAGCCTCCACAGATTGTAAAAATGGATAATAGTTAGAAGCCTGCTGTAAAGAGCCAGAAAACTGATCCTACGATGCCAATAAACCGAACATAATACATTCTAGCGCATATAAACTTAAGAAAAAACGCAGAGAAGGGATAGGAGTCACATGAAGGCGTACCTGGTAATGCCGACAGATCGAAATTGGGGTGCATATAGGCGAAGATTGAGCCTCTAGAGCCCGTCATGCAGACATGGACGAGCAGAAAGAAGGAAGAAGGGAATGGTAATTTTCAGTCATATGGTAGTATCAGAGGAAAAATTGCAGCAGATGGCGGAAGAATGAAGTGTTCAGCAAAGAAACTAAACCAGATGGGAGCGAGGTAAATATATAGTTAAAACTGCATGCTAGGTGGGAGAAGAGGGCTCCAGGTGTACAAGGTCATCGCAGGAGCCAGCAAGTGGAGCGAAAGATATGAACTGAATAATATGCATGTAATATGCAAGGATCAAACTCCAGGTGTCATTTGCTTACCTGAGAGGATTCAGGCTTGCCAGCAGCTGATTAACAGATGGCCTGAACTCAGAAGCAGGAACCCCAAACGATCGTCGCGCACTACCAGGAACCCCCCATTTAACCAGGTAGGGTTAACCAGGTAACCATTTGCAAGGTAAAATTCTTCTTCGATCAAAATAAACAGGTGCTCTTATTAGATGACACCACTGGTTTACTTGAAATGCTCTCTGGAATTACTGTATTCTTAATATATATATATATATATATACTCCAGGGATGTTTTCTCTTAAGATATATATATATATGTTAAGAACGAAAATTATTTGTTAAATTTTTAATAAATTGAGAAATTTAATGGTATTAATATTTTAAAAAATCATTAAAAGGATAATATAATTTTTTTAATATATCATTTTTTCAATTCAATATGAAGGGTTTTAATTTAAATAATTATATAAAATTTCAAATTTTTATTGCCAAATTTATTAGGAAAATTTTGAGATTTAAAATGGACATCTTAAAATATATGATAAAAAAATTAAAAGTTAGTTATTTTATCGGAAAGGTATATTTACAATTCACCTCTTACACTATTATATATGGGTGTAGTCTAGCAAAGTGACTTCTTGGCCTTTTTCTAGGTAGGTTTTCTAGTCGATTTCGCTTGAAATCCAATTAAAAATTGGAGAAATTATAATTTTAAGTTCTTGAGTTTGCACAACTTAAATGCCCCCAAAAAAAATTAGATTGTGTTGTTGCTTTTTTATGCACCTGAAGCACAAGTACTTCAAGAGATAGGGAAAGCTTCCTAGAGATAACCTCTGGGTTGATTGTAGACCAATGCCTAGGACATCTTAAAGAGTGCTGGGTAGATTTGTAGAAAACACTTGCAGCACTTTGAGTTTGTCACACAAATTACAAATAAGTTTGATTTAGAATCATTCATAAGATACCAAATAGAAAGCAATTGATACATAGGATTACTTCGGAAATAATATTTGGCTTAGGGTGGCTAAATAAGACCCAGAATTTGCAGCGATTTAGTTGTTGAAACATATGTAGTGGGGGAAGGTAACTGAGGGGAATCCATCATATAGGGCTTAAGACATAAGAATCCTATATATCAAGACTCAGATAGAAACGAGGGAAAGGGGATGCTATGAACTACCGAGACACATGGAGCATTTTTTAAAGGCTTGATTTCCACCTTGAAACAAGCATTATCCACCAGCATTTCTGATTTAAATGAATCTGTATCTATAGGGAAACACATCTAGTTGCTACTATGACATGCAATCTGTGAAGAATTAAAAACATATATGAAAAACAGAGAGAGAAGAACATAATGCAATCCAAATCAGGTGGAATCACCATAAAATTCATATTAATCTCTTCAGGAAAACCAGAATACAACAAGCTTCAAGAAGGCCTTTAAAAATAAGAAAGGTCCCGTAGAAGAGTTGTCTTCCCAAAAATTCTGAATGCTCATCTAAGTATTTCTTCCTCCCTTTTATAAGGAGAGGGAGAGCTTGAAAATTCATTACAAAAATATCTTGGCCTGAGCATCCAACTGTCTGAACGATTAGCTGTCTCAGCATGTAGGCTCTAATGCCTTCAATTATTACAACAGAATGATACTGTTGTTTACAAATAAACATAATGACAGACTTGAAAACAAACTAAATAACAATCATGAAAACTAAAGGTTGGTTCATGAAAATATCTCCCTGCTGCATCCTTGGATGGCCTCTCATCTAGCCACATTCTACTACATCATGTTTTACCCACTCCACACCGCTTCCCTGTCACTTTTAGTCTTAACAGTTTTAATTTTCCACTTACAGGGACCAAGAGCGATCATCATGATGGTTTCTGTGTTTCTCATGGATCGTAGTTTCTGACTCATTCATCCCTTCGGTTTCCATTTATAACACTATCAGAGCCCTATATGCCTTTTAAAACATCCATGGTGCAATATCAGGGATTTTCCCACACTAGTACTTTACACTGAAAAACCTTGCAAAACTGTGAATTTCGATCCCCTTTAGCCCCCTTGTGCTTTGAGCCCTTCCCCTTTTTCATCATATGACTGGGGACTATAACTGAGCATTTAGTCTTGGGGATATAAAGCCTTTGAATGCGTGTCTGGGAGACCCTTTTCTTTGTTACATGAAATCCCACTTATCGAACAAATCATCGAGCTTGACACTGGACCACCGCTACGACACTACGCATGTTGATCTTCGATTAGGCCCACTTGGAATATCACAATCGACACTTTCTGACCCGTGCCATTGGTATGACATCCAAAAACTTACGTTCACTGATTGTCGATCACCTCTTCTGCTTAGCCCTTGATTCCTTTCTCTTCTTGTGACCATGGGCCAGCTCCCATATCAGAGCCCTCCAATCAAAGTTTCACTATCACCATTTCCTTTTGATACACAATATGCTTCTATTGTCGATCACCGATTTCCAATTGGGGACGTCATCACTGTCACGCGTTGCTTCCTGAGTGGTGACACGTGTCACCTAGATATGCCCCCATAGGACCCTACAAATTCCATATCAACATGCCACATGTCCTCCGTACCGCTATGTGTCACCTATCAGAGCTAACCTTATGCAACCATGTGTCCATTTTGAGGAGAGAGAAAATGCCCATTCGCCCTTGGTTTTGCATTAAATTCCTTTATCATATTTTTCGAGGCAACTCCAAGCGTTTCACCTTGTTGGCCCGTCTTTCCCCGCAATTTCTTTCTACTGGTTGACTAACGTACCGTCGGGACCTCAAATCTCCGATAGCGGGATTTTACCTTACGACATTTTCTCCATGGCTTTCAGTTTTCAAGGGAAACTCTAATCTGCTATAACTTCTGACTCTGGGGTCCATTTGAGGAGTTCCATATACAGTTGGAAATCTAGTTTCGAGCATCATCCATTGGAGGGGGTCCAATTTAGCTTTGAGCACTCTCGTGGCTTTAAAGATGGATACAAACGTCTCTGCTATTTTGCGTCCTTTAGACAACAAAAACAAATAAGGCAGAGGGTGACAACAGAGTGTTGAAACCATTTCTACATTCAAAAATTCAATTCAAAAGATGAAACATTAAAATTTCATCATGAATCATATTTCTAGATTCGTGATAAAAAAAACAAGATGCCACTTCATTAGACTATGGGAGTTGTCTTTAGTGTGACTTTTTGGTGTCGGAATCCGACAGAAAAATTTGAGGTGAAATCTTGATTTGTGTTATTTAAACTGTGTTTTTGACTGTATATATGGATTCAACACCCTAAAAATCCCTAGGGCACTTCGATTGTGCAGGGATTACCCATCAAGCTTGTGATTTCAATAAATTCCTACCAGATTTTAAGGAAATTAAACCTGAAATACCCACTAGAAAAACTTCCAAAAAATCTTACTAAAAACAACTCGTTAGACTATGTGTTATATACGTAATTATAGTTAAATTAAAAAATATTTACAAATAAAATAAATGAAAAATCTGATATTATATCACCAGAAATAAAAATACTTCTAAATATATGAATTACTTTTAATAAGAAATATAATATTAATAAAATAATAGTGATATAATAAATAATAATTTAATATTTTTTTTAATATAACCTAGGTGATCAACTATACATTGAATTCATCTTTTAAATTGGAAAATAACGTGTGATTAATTTTAAAAGTAAAAATATAAATTATATTTAAAAATTCAAACTAATTATGAGTACTTCCCTCTCTTATAAACTACACATTCATATATTAATTTAATTAATATATAAATATGTAAGAATTATAAATTCATGGTTCCATGTAATCATATATTAATTAATTTAATTATGTAATTTTGATCTAATTAATATATATGAATATTTACCCTAGGAAAGGTTCCTAAGTATTATAATTACACAAAAAAAATATAAAAGGAAAATCTCTTATTAACATATGAAAATCCAAGCAAGTTATAGACTTCTATGTACCACCCAACCATAGACTGAGCTGAACTAAATCTCTTTTACAGCCAATCATCCTCGTGCCATATTCTAGGCATGAATGTGGGATCTCATGGAATAACCAATCAAAACCAAACCCGGGGTTTCCAAAGGTCAAACCACCGCAACCCTCATCCAATGATTGCACCTCACGGTCATACATCACTAACCATCACTAGATCGATCTCTATCCAAGTTATCCAGGGCTCCACAACATTTGTTCCAGCCTTGCTTCTAAGGGTAGTTACTCAACCCATAACTATTGCCAAGTTCTAGAGCATTTTTCCAACCAAGGATTCCAGGACTAGTAACTCAATCCATTAAGGGCTCCAAAGCATTTTTCCAACCAAGGCTTCTAGGACTAGTAACTCAACCCAAGTTGTTACAGGGCTTCCAGAGCATTTGTCCAACCAATGCTCCAGAAACTAATAATTCAACCCACATTCATAAGGAGCATGAGCACCAACTAGAAAACAAAAGGTAAAATCCACAACACCATGGCTATCCAGGAAATGGAAAGGCTAGGAAAAATGATTGTCAATCTAGGAAATCCTCCATGTTAATGACATATCATAACCAAGAAAACACATGCATGTGTCATGCATGCCAAAACTAGCAAGGAAATCATATATGCAACTTGGTACTTGTAAGAAAAACCCATTGTAGTTGTTGATCTTGTTGTCCTCTTACGTTATCCTGCCTTTCCTTTGCATTTTTGCTCCAAATCCCAAGTATGCCACAATCCTCCAAGATTGCTCCAAGAAAAATCTAAGTGCCCGAGAGTATGAGAGAGAGAGAATAGAATGAGAGAGCCAATTAATGAACTGAAAAAAGTTGTGCACTGATCCTTAGAAGGCTTTTTATTAATGAGGCCTCTATTTTCTTCATTTTCCATGATTTTCCTTCAATTTCCTCCTTACATACAACCTGTGACCTTTCACCTTCCTTTTCTCCTATTTTCCATTATTTTCATAAATAAAATGCCAATAAATGCCTCATACCTTTCCAAATCCTTTGCCATTACCTTTGCCAATTTCCATAGCCATTAATTAATCGCAAGTGATCCTCGTCACTATCTATTTTCCCAACATTCAGCTTTGAATACATGTCCCATGACCTTGGTTATTATTTTTCCTTTATAATCTTTATTACATGGATTTTTCACCCGGGGTTGTTACAAACCCCCCCCCCCCTTAAGGGAATACCATTCTCGATGTTCAATGACACCTACAACCAACAATACCACTTAAAATAAAAACATATTACCTATGGAGCTTTATAACAGTTTAGCTCGTTGCAGTATTTACACTGAACGACCTACTAAAAAGAAAACCAACATGACACCCATACCTGTTATTGGAGCTTTATAACACAACTCGTTGTGATATTTACAATGAAAACCATATAAATATGTACATATACCTAAACTACTTTGCCTCAACTAGCAAACAATGAAGGATACGTAGCCCGCATCTGATCAAGCACCTCTCATGTAGCATCAAATAGAATCATCCTCAGTGACTCTTGATACCCATTTTTATAAGAAAACTCTACCAGTGTAAGATATTCTTCCCACTTCTATTGTTGATGCATCACATATATCCTTAACATGTCCTCCAGAATTTCATTGACCCTCTTTGTCTGTCCATCTATCTGTGGATGATAAGTTGTGTTGGAGGCCAAATTTGTACCGAAACTTGCAAATAGCTCCTTCACTAAACCATCTGCTATGAGATGATAGTCCACATCCTGATCAACTGTATGTTGTTGTAACATATGCCTAAGATCCCTATACATGTCATCCTGCTATCCTTCCTATAAGATCCGATCCTGTAAATCCATCCCATATGAACTCATAGTTTCTATATGATTCATCTTCACTCTTCTGCTAAGAGCATCATCCACCCTATTCTCTTCCCCTTTAATGTATCTAATCTCAAAGTCAAACTCATTGATTATGGCCAACCATCTATCTTGCTTGACATTTAGATTTGGTTGTTCAAACAAGTATCTAAATTCACTGTGATCTCTTATCAATACAAACCTCCTGCCAAGAAGATAGTGTCTCCACATCTTCAATGCATGGATGATTGTTGCCAACTCAAAATCATGTGTAATATAATTCTGCTCGTGCTCATTCAGTTTCCTTAATTCATAACATATCACCTATCCCTCCTGCATCAAGACTCCATCAATTCCTCTCTTGTGGGTATTTGTACACACCACAAACTCTTTATCTAGATCTACAATCTTTAGAACTAGAGCATTTGTCAACAATTGTTTCAACTACTCAAAAATAACTGCACATTCTTTTGTCCATTCAAATTTATTACCTTTCCTTTGTAATTATGTAATAGGATAAAAAATCTATGAGAATTTCTTGATGAACCTCCTGTAATAACCTACTAACCCCACAAATGACCTTACCTCATACACATTCCTAGGAGTTGTCCATTAATGATAACTTTTATCTTTTCCATATCCACTACTATGCCTTCCTTGGAAATTACATGCCCCATTTGAAAGAAACTGCATTTACTAAGCTTGGCATACAATTAATGTTCCCTGAGCAATATCAACACTTCTTCTAAGTGTTCAACATGCTCTTCCTGATTCTTAGAATATATCAATATATCATCAATGAACACAATAAAAAACTTGTCCAGATAAGGGAGAAACACACTATTCATCAGCACATAAAAGTAGCTAGAGCATTAGTTAAACCAAAAGGAACTACCACAAACTCATAATACTCATACTTGGTCCAAAAAGAAATATTGTAGATGTCCTCTTGTTTAATGCGTACCTGATGGTATCCTAATCTCAAATCAATTTTTGACAACATCGTTGCTCCCTTCAATTGGTCAAACAAGTCTTCAATCCTCGACAATAGATACATGTTCTCGATGGTTACCTTGTTTAACTACCTATAAAACACAATAACAAACTTGTCCAGATAAGGGAGCAACACACTATTCATCAGCACATAAAAGTAGCCAGAGAATTAGTTAAACCAAAAGGAACTACCACAAACTCATAATAGTCATACTTGGTCCAAAAAGAAATATTGTAGATGTCCTCTTGTTTAATGCGTACCTGATGGTATCCTAATCTCAAATCAATTTTTGACAACATCGTTGCTCCCTTCAACTGGTCAAACAAGTCTTCAATCCTCGACAATAGATACATGTTCTCGATGGTTACCTTGTTTAACTACCTATAATCTATGCATAACCTGAGAGCACCATCTTCATCTTTACAAACAACACTGGTGCACCCTAAGGTAACACACTTGGCCTAATATATCCCTTGTTAAGCATTTCCTTCAATAACAACTTCAATTCCACTAACTCTAGTGCTCTCAACCTTTATGGTGTCTTTGATGTTGGTTTTGCCCCCAGTACTAACTCAATAGAAAATTCCACTTCCTTATGAGGTGGTAACTATGGAATATCTCTAGGAAATACATCCTAAAACTATTGTAGAAATGGGTATCTGTTCAAGACTTCTGCATCATCAACATCCTTACCTTTATCACTAGAAATATGTATGCAAATAAAACACACCCTTTATAATGCCTACGCTTTGCCTACATAGTTGTAACCATTTTAACTGATGTTGCCTTCTTCTTAGCCTACTATATCTTTTGTTCTCCATGTCATCCAAGCACTCAATAGCCTTGTCATAATAATCCACCTTGGTCCTATGAAGATACAACCAGTCCATACCCAAACAAATATTATATGATCCCAATGGAAGCACATTCAAATACATTGATGTAGGCATATCATTCAACTAAAATGCATAAGCTCTTACCCAATAATGAACTCTCTTCTTAGTACCTATAGCCAACTACACTAACCAAGACTCTGCATGCATTTCTTTATTCAAATCACACTTACCCACCAGGTCAGGATTAACATAAATATAATTAGATCTAGGTTCAACCAAAATAGAAACAACTTGATCACAAAGATTATTGTCCATCTCGATAATACATGCATGGTGATCCACCTGCCTGTTATCCAATGTTGCATAAATCCAAGGAATACTTTGTCCATCATCCCCCACTATCTATGCCTCCTCAACACTGTAGATATTCATCCTACCACCTTGATGCTATGGAAAATATATCCTACGATGATCTTTGGCACAAGTCCAATACTGTAAAGGCTTCCAACCATCACCCTTGTTCTGCTCCTCAAACTGAAATCCCTTCCCTCTGTCAGAGGCATTGAACTTCTTAGGAAGTGTTGCATTCTCTTTGTTATATGTGTCCTAAGGTATTTTTCACTTCTTATCCCATTTACTTTATTCCTATCATTACCTTTCCAATCCTACTTAACTTTAGATATGTGCTTCATTTACTCATAACAATGCTTTAGATTTCTGGTGGCTTCCTCCAATGATCTAGGCTCATTAAACTCAATCTTGTCTTTGAATTCTACCGAAAATCCAATGATGAATATTTGAATCTTCACTTTCTCCTCCTTTAGATAAGGCACATACCTCAATAACTCCAAGAATTTGTGAGTGTACTCCTTGTCGGTCATGGATCCCATCTTCATCTCATAGAATTATTTTGCCATGTCATCATAATATCTCTATGATAGATACTTCCTTTTTAATAGTATCTCGAACTCTCTCCAAGTCAACTCCTCTTCATGAATACCTCTGACATTATTTACATCTTCCCACCAAATGTATGCTTTATCTTTAACACTGAATGTAGCTATTCTAGCCTTCATGTTCTCTGAGTAATCATGTAATTTGAAGAACTTATTCATCCCAAGAAATGACCCTTATGTATCTTGTGACTTCTTCATTTCTCCATGAAATGTAGGTGGTTTTTATTTCTTTAACTCATCTGTAAAATATCCTCTGTCACTCCTCTTGTAAGGATGTTAGGGATGATGACCATGGTACTTGTTTGAACCAGAACTAGAGTAAAGTCGATGTCCATTGCCTCGTCGATCTGGTTTATCCAAGAACATTCCATCTCTAACTGTGTCATCTCTATCTGACATGTTCCCACCATGAGACCTACTACCATATGCTCCATTAGTCATGTCCTCTTGTCCATGAATAATCCTAAGTGGTCCCTATCTCTGCAAGTCTGACAAGCTCTTAAGGATGACTACATTAACCTTTGCTTGTTTCTCCTGTGCCCTAGAAAGTCTCTCTTGTGATTGAATGATTATGTCATTATCTTCTTTGCAACTCCTTATTTCTTCCTTCAAACTTCTCAAAGTGTCTGCTATGTCAGGAGAGTACCCATCACCATGTTTCTCATCTGATCTATAGGGAGAGTCTCATGAACTGTAGTCTACCATTTTTCTAGTCATATTTGATCTTCTTCTTCTTGCAAGTATATCATGTCAGCTAAACCAAAACATAAACATAACCAACATACCTTAGTATAGTTTAGGGGAGGATATCTCGTCTGCAAGATCAACCAGATTAGCACAATACATGTATAAACATAATCATATCAATATATAAATCTCATCTCAATCATCATCCCAGCTACCATGCATGATGTCACAAATACAACACCAACTAGACCCAATGCATGCCCAATAACATACATACATTGACATGCATAACCAATGCATATACAACCATCATGCATTCACGACAAACACATCCCAACAATAACATCATCACCTCTTACATGGAAACACAATTGTAACAATGACTACCACCATGCATACATTACCAACACATAAACTACAATCATAATAAACACATATGAAACCGACATGTATGTATGCCAAAAACATTTTGCCCATCTAGTCCAAGGGTTGAATCATGCTCTAATACCAATCTGTAACCACCCTCCTCCCAAAATTACCTAAGCTAATCGGTCCACCAGGGTAAACATGTGACAAAGAGTTAGTATGATATGATTGAACTCCCCAAGTACAGTTAAGGAAGTGGAATCGACAAACCAAAAACCAAACTCACCTTCCTCAGGAGCTACAGGGACCCCAGAGGCTAACCAACCACTCCAGGTGCCCCAACAACTGAGTTAACTTGCCTTTTGACTGAACTAGACCCCTATTCATTCCCATGACAAGCCCTCCATGCAACTGAAACCCTCTAGTCACTCCCACAACAAGGCATCCATGCAACTGCAATCTTTTTAAGGAAGTTTTGTGCCAGCAACCCCGAATTCTGAGCCACTTTTTCAGAGCTAGGACTAAGGCCTCTGCCAAAAACTTGATGAAATTCTAAAAAATGGTAAATAACAAGAATACCATGCCTCAAATGCAAAAATTTAACAAGGACATAACTTGAATCATCCTAACCATGAAAGGAATTTTGTCAAACACATCATGAACATGTAATGTACAGGTCATAAAAACACATCTAAACATAGGGACCTCATACTTATCTGAAATTCGTCAAGAAGGTCTGATTCCCTCTCACAATAGTTGCATTATCATCTATTAGGTCATTCATTCATTAACATTTCATCTACTAACCAAAACATGATGAGAGCCATAACTCAAGGCTGTCATAAAACCATACTTATAACCAACATATAACCAGATAAATAAAAACAATAGAACAACCATCAAATCCATATAATAAAAAGTACATTTACACACAAAACATAAGAGGAAAAGATCTCTTATTAACATATGTAAATACAACCAATTCGAGGACTTCCACTTACCACCCTACTATAGACTGCGCTGAACCAAATCTATCTTTCAGTCAATCACCCCTGTGCCATACTCCAAGCATGAATGTGGGAACTCATGGAATAACCAATCAAAACCAAACCCAGGGCTTCCTGAGGTAAAACCACCTCAACCCTCAACTAGTGATTTCACCTCACAATCGCACATCACTAACCATCACCAGATTGATCTTTATCTAAGTTGTTCAGGGCTCTAGAGCGTTTGTTCCAACCCGACTTCTAGGACTAGTAATTCAACCCACAACTGCAGCTGGAATCTAGAGCGTTTTTCAAACCAAGGCTTCCAAGACTAGTAACTCAACCCACCAAGGGCTCCAAAGCATATTTCCAACCAAGGGTTCTAGGACTAGTAACTCAAACCAAGTTGTTACAGGGATTCTAGAGTGTTTTCCAACCAAGGCTCCAGGAACTAATAACTCAACCCACAACCATAAGGAACATGAGCACCAACCAGAAAAAGGTAAAACCTACAACACCATGGCTATCCAGGAAATGGAAAGGCTAGGAAAAACCACTGTCAATCCAGGATATCCTCCATGCCAATGACATATCAGAACCAATAAGCCACATGCATGTGTCATTCATGCCAAAACTAGTAAGGAAATCATACATGCAACTCGATACCTTTAAGAAAAAGCCATTATAGTTTTTGATCTCGTTGTCCTCTTGTGCTTTCATTCCTTTCGTTTTCCCTCTTGCTCCAAATCCCAAGTATGTCACACTCCTCCAAGAGTGCTCCAAGAAAACTATAAGTGTCCAAGAGTATGAGAGAGAAAGAATAGAATGAGAGAGCCAAAGACTGAACTCACAAAAGATGTGCACTATTCCTCAATTTTTTTATTTTTTATTAATGAGGCCTCAATTTTGCTATTAATGAGACAAAAGATGTGTACTATGGGTATAATGTACAATTGGTGAATGAGGTTAAAAATTACCAATATTTCTCTCAATGGAATGCCCCAAAGACTATCCAGCTAGATAAACAAAAGGTTGTACAACAAGTTAATATACATTTTCTTCCCGCGACTCTCATTATACTTGTCTTTTTTCATGCTCTCTCTGGAGTTATCTCACACTTAATCTTCATCAATCCATTAGCAATCATATTTCCTTTTGCATTTTGTCATGTTTCCTACCTTGTTGATTGATTAATAAACCCCTATTCTAAAACAAAACTATGAGTATAATATGCATTTGGTGAATGTGGTTATAAATTACCAAAATTGCTCTCAATTATATGCCCCAAAGAGTTTCTCATTAAATACAATAAAGGTTGGGAAACAAGTTAACATACATTTTCTTCCTACCACTTTCTCAATTATACTTGCCATTTTTCACGCTCTCTCTAGAGTTATCTCACACTTAATATTTATCAATCCATTACCAATCATATTTCCTTTTACACTTTGTCATGTTCTTTACCTTGATAATTTATTAATATTTGTTTTCACAATATTCTCAATTTTTTTCCTTTCACAATCACATAGTAATCATATGCAAATCCTTTCACTTTTCCAATTTCTTTTATCATTTCTTGTTTTTTGTTTTGTTTTCTATTGTTTTTGTTGCAATCCTTGATTATGGTTTATAGCTGGATTTGATATCAATAACTTTATTAAGGCTTTTCATTAACCCAATAATGCTAATCAATTTCCTTTGAAACTCTATCTTAATAATTGAATTAAGATTCTAATAGGATTTTCTACAACTACGAGTTTCAAGAGGTGAACCCCCTTCATCTCTTCCATCTTAATTGATAAAGTTGATTCTAGTGGACCTATCATTAAAGTCGCTATCCAAAAGCGCATCATTTTTACACTTCTGATTTTATACTATATTTTAAATTTATTTTCTTATAAAACTCACTCTTTTTTTTCTTCCATAGCTCATATAGATCACGAGTATTTTCTTTTTTGAAAATTATACATTGAATCAATTATTGAGAACAAAGAACATTTGTTAACTTTTCAAAATAAATTAAAATATAAATATAAATTAAATACAAAAATGCAACATTAAATGACATATATATATATATATATATATATATATATATATATATATATATATATATATATATATATATATATATATTTTAAATATATTATTAGAAAAATAACACAATTCTCCACATTTAATTTACAACACCTCCCAACACCAAAATATATATATGTATATATAAAATACTAAATTTTCATGGTCACATTTGGAACATATCTTCATAGATTTACATATTTATCAATATCATTGACAAATAAGCAATGCATTATGGCTTCACTCTCCATCAACAGTTGATAATGTCTCTCAACTATAATCTCATTAATGTTTTCTTATCCATAAATAATTCTTCTATTGTAATTTATTTATCAATGACTTTGATGTGTTTTCTTATCCATGATTGCATTATTAAAAACATAACCATTGAAGCTGAAAAATAAATAACAACTAATCTTTTTTGATACCATCTACATCAATAATATGTCACTCTTATTTAAAATATTAGTCAGGATTCTTCACCATGAACAATATTCCCCACTAAAAACAATATCCCTATTTAAAAATATATTATAAAACACCCTAATTATCTAATCAAACCATCATTAAATAATATATTCATATTTCATAATTATTTATTTATTTATTATAATATTTTGTTTTCAATTCTATTTATGTAATGTAAAACTTAATTGAAATTTAATTAATCTCAATAACTTAATTAAGCATTTCCATTATAACCCAACAAAGCATTGATCTAGAGTTTAATAAACTCTTGAAAGAGGCCCTTTAAAATTCCATGACAAATCATCAATCAAATTAAAATGCTCAATCAAATGCTTAAAAACCATAAATCCTTTTCCTTTTTAGAATTTTCTACAATAATTTATCTCTTCCATCTTATATGATGGTGTTTTCTTGAAAGAGGCCCTTTAAAATTCCATGAAAATCATCAATCAAATTAAAATGCTCAATCAAATGCTTAAAAACCATAAATCCTTTTCCTTTTTAGGATTTTCTACGATAATTTATCTCTTCCATCTTATATGATGGTGTTTTCACCATCCAATGGTGTGATTTATTTTCTTAAACTTGTCATTATTTTTTTTCCTTATCAAAGTTATAAAAATACTTAAAGACTTTGATAAAGATATTGAAATTTATAAATATTAAAAAAAAAAAAAATCGGAGACATAAATTTAATATAATAAAAAACTATAAAAAAAAATATGTAAAAAACTCCTGGGATGTTTTCTCTTAATTATATATATATATATATATATAATTATTTAGAACAAAATTATTTGTCTAAGTTTTTAAAAAATTGAGAAATTCAATGGCATTACTATCTTTGATAAAAAATCATTAAAAGATAATATAATTTTTTAAATTTTTTACTCTACATAATTTTTCAACTCAAATATTGAGTTGCAAGTGTTTTAATTTAAATAATTATATAAAATTTCAAATTTTTATTATTATATTTATTAGAGAAATTTTGAGATTTAAAATGGACATCTTAAAAGATATAATAAAAAAATTTAAAAGTTAGTCATTTTATCGGAAAGGTATATTTACAATTCATCTTTTACACTATTATATATGGGTGTAGTCTAGCAAAGTGATTTCTTGCTCTTTATCTAGGTAGATTTTCTTGTCAATTTCACTTGAAATCCGGTTAAAAATTGGAAAAATTATAATTTTAAGTTGTTGAGATTGCGCAACTTAAATACCCCCAAAAAAATTTAGATTGTGTTGTCGCTTTTTTATGCACCTGAAGCACAAGTACTTCAGGAGATAGGGAAAGCTTCCTAGAGACAACCTCTGGGTTGATTATAGACCAGTGCCTAGAACATCTTAAAGAGTGTTGGGTAGATTTGAAGAAAAGACTTGCAACACTTTTAGTTTGTCATTGAAATTACAAATAAGTTTGATTCAGAATCATTCATAAGATACCAAATAGAAAGCAGTTGATACATAGGAGTACTTCGAAATAAGACCCAAAATTTGCAGTGATTTAGTTGTTGAAAAATATGTAGTGGGGGAAGATAACAAAGAGGAATCCATCATATAGGGCTTAAGACATAAGAATCCTATATATCAAGACTCAGATAGAAACAGGGGGAAGGGGGTGCTATGAACTACTGAGACGCATGGAGCGCTTTTTAAAGGCTTGATTTCCACCTTGAAACAAGCATTATCCACCAGCGTTTCTGATTTAAATGAATCTGTATCTATAGGGAAACACATCTAGCTGCTACTATGACATGCAATCTGTGAAGAATTAAAAATATATATGAAAAAGAGAGAGAAAAACATACTACAATCCAAATCAGTTGGAATCACCATAAACTTCATATTAATCTCGTCAGGAAAACCAAAATACAACAAGCTTCAAGAAGGCCTTTATGAAAACATGAAAGGTCTCGTAGAAGAGTCATCTTTCACAAAATTCTGAACCCTCATCTAAGTATTTATTCCTCCCTTTTATAAGGAGAGGGAGAGCTTGAAAATCCATTACAAAAATATCTTAGCCTGAGCATCCAACTGTCTAAACGACTAGCTATCTCGACGTGCAGGCTCTAATGCCTTCAATTATTACAACGAAATGATACTGTTGGTTACAAATAAACATAACGACAGACTTGTAGACAAACTAAATAACAATCATGAAAACTAAAGGTTGGTTCGTGAAAATATCTCCCTGTCGCTTCCTCGGATGGCCTCTCATCTTGCCACGTTCTACTGCATCATGTTTTACCCACTCCACGTCGGTTCCCTGTCACTTTTAGTCTTAACAGTTTTAATTTTCTACTTACAGGGACTAAGAGCGATCATCATGATGGTTTCTGTGTTTCCCATGGATCGTTGTTTCTGACTCATTCATCCCTTTGGGTTCCCTTTATAATACTATCAGAGCCCTATATGCCTTTTAAAACATCCATGGTGCAATATCGGGGATTTTCCCGCACTAGTACTTTACACTAAAAAACCTTGCAAAACCATGAATTTTGATCCCCTTTAGCCCCCTTGTTCTTTGAGCCCTTCCCCTTTTTCATCATATGAACGGGGGCTATAACTGGGTGTTTAGTCCTGGGGAGCTAAATCCTTTGTATGCATGTCTGGGAAACCCTTTTCTTTGTTACATGAAATCTCGATTATCGGTGAAATCATCGAGATTTACAATGGACCACCACTATGACATTGCGCACGCCAATCTTCGATTGGGCCCACTTGGAATATCACAATCGACACTTTCTGACCCGTGCCATTGGTATGACATCCAAAAACTTACGATTGCTGATTGTTTATCACCTCTTTTGCTTAGCCCTTGATTCCTTGCTCTTCTTGTGACCATGGGTCAGCTCCCATATCAGAGCCCTCTAATCAGAGGTTCACTATCACCAAATTCCTTTTGATGCACAATACACTTCTACTATTGATCGTCGATTTCCGATTGGGTATGTCATCACTATCGGGCATCACTTCCTAAGTGGTGACATGTGTCACCCAGATATGCCCCCATAGGACCCTGAAAATTCCATATCAGCATTCCATGTGTCCTTCGTACCGCTATGTGTCACTTATCGGAGCTAACCTTATGCAACAATGTGTCTAGTTTTAGGAGAGAGAAAAGGCCCATTCGCCCTTGGTTTTGCATTGAATTCCTTTGGCATATTTTTCAAGGAAACTCTTAGTGTTTTACTATGTCGACCTATTTTTCCCTACAAGTTCTTTGTAGTGGTTGATTCACGTACCGTTGGGACCCCTGATCTCCGATTATGGGATTTTACCTTATGACATTTTCTCCATGACTTCCAATTTTCAAGGGCAACTTCGATCTGCTATAACTTTTGACTATGCGGTCCATTTGAGGAGTTCCATATACAGTTGGAAATCTAGTTCCAAGCATCATCCATTGGAGGGGGTCCGATTTAATTTTGAGTGCTTCAGTGGCTTTGAAGATGGCTACAAACCTCTCTGCTATTTTGCGTCCTTTAGACAACAAAAACAAATAAGGCAGAGAGTGACAACAGAGTGTTGAAACCATTTCTACATTCAAAAATGCAATTCAAAAGATGAAACATTACAATTTCATCGCGAATCATATTTCTAGATTAGTGACAAAAAAAACAAGATGCCACTTCATTAGACTATGGGAGTTTTCCTTAGTGCGAATTTTTGGACTTTCTAGTGCCGGAATCCGGTAGAAAAAATTGAGGTGAAATCTTGATTTCTGTTATTTAAACTGGTTTTTTTACTGTATATATGGATTCAACACCCTGAAAATCCCTTAGGGTACTTCGATTGTGCAGGGATTACGCATCAAGCTTGTGATTTCAAAAAATTCCTGTTAGATTTTAAAGAAATTAGACCTGAAAAACTCGCTAGAAAAACTTCCAAAAAATCTCACTAAAAACAACTTATTAGACTGTGTTATATATATATATATATATATATATATATATAGATAATTATAGTTAAATTGAAAAAATATTTATAAATAAAATAAAAGAAAAATCTAATATTATATCACTAGAAATAAAAATACTTTTAAATATATGAATTACTTTTAATAAAAAATATAATATTAATAAAGTAATAGTCATATAATAAATAATAAGTGTGATTAATTTAAAAAGTAAAATTATAAATTATATTTAAAAATTCAAACTAATTATGAGTACTTCCCTCTCTTATAAACTACACATTCATATATTAATTTAATTAATATATAAATATGTAAGAATTATAAATTCATGGTTCCAGGTAACCATATATTAATATTAATTAATTTAATTATGTAATTATGATGTAATTAATATATATGAATATTCACCCAGGGAAGGTTCCTAAGTATTATAGTTACATAAAAAAATATAAAAGGAAAAGATTTCTTATTAACATATGAAAATCCAAGCAAGTTATAGACTTTCATGTATCACTTAATCATAGACTGAGCTGAATCAAATCTCTCTTCAACCAATTATCCTCGTGCCATATTCTAGGCATGAATGTGGGATCTCATGGAATAATCAATCAAAACCAAACCCAGGGTTTCCAAAGGCCAAACCACCTCAACTCTCAACCAGTGATTACACCTCACGGTCGGACATCACTAACCATCACCAGATCGATCTCTATCAAAGTTGTCCAGGGCTCCACAATGTTTGTTCCACCCCGACTTCTAAGAGTAGTAACTCAACCCATAACTACCACCAAGCTCTATAGTGTTTTTCCAACCAAGGATTTCAGGACTAGTAACCCAATCCACCAAGGGCTCTGGAGCATTTTTCCAACCAAGGCTTCTAGGACTAGTAACTCAACCCAAGTTGTTATAGGGCTTCTAGAGTGTTTGCCCAACCAATGTTCCAGGAACTAATAACTCAACCCACAGCCATAAGAAACATGAGCACCAACCAGAAAACAAAAGGTAAAATCCACAACACCATGGATATCTAGGAAATGGAAAGGCTAGGAAAAACCATTGTCAATCCAGGAAATCCTCCATTTTAATGACATATCATAACCAAGAAAACACAAGTATGTGTCATGCATGCCAAAACTAGCAAGGAAATCATATATGTAGCTTGGTACCTGCAAGCAAAACCCATTGTATTTGTTGATCTTGTTGTCCTCTTGCACTATCATGCCTTTCCTTTGTCGTTTTGCTCCAAATCCCAAGTATGCCACACTCCTCCAAGAGTGCT
The DNA here is from genome assembly GCA_031772625.1 of Pinus tabuliformis. Lineage (NCBI taxonomy): Eukaryota > Viridiplantae > Streptophyta > Pinopsida > Pinales > Pinaceae > Pinus > Pinus tabuliformis. Next base: position 327,968,210 of record CM062813.1, read on the forward strand.
CCAAGAAAAATCTAAGTGTCTGAGAGTATGAGAGAGAGAGAATAGAATGAGAGAGCCAAAGAATGAACTGATAAAAGTTGTGTACTAATCCTCATAAGCCTTTTTATTAATGAGGCCTCTATTTTCTTCATTTTCCATTACTTTCCTTCAATTTCCTCCTTACATACAACCTGTGACCTTTCACCTTCCTTTTATCTTATTTTCCATTATTTTCATAAATAAAATACCAATAAATCCCTCATACCTTTCCAAAGTCTTTTCCATTGCCTTTGCCAATTTCCATAGCTATTAAGCAATTGCAAGTGATCCTCGTCACTCTGTGTTTTCCAAACATTCAGCTTAGAATACATGTCCCATGACCTTGGTTATTATTTTTCCTTTATTATCTTTATTACATGGAATTTTAATCTGGGGTTGTTACAGACCCCTCCCCCTTAGGGGAACACCATTCTCGGTGTTCAATGACACCTACAACTAGCAAGACCACTAAAAAGAAAAACATACTACCCATGGAACTTTATAACTTAGCTCGTTGCAGTATTTACAATGAACAACCTACTAAAAAGAAAACCAACATGACACCCATACCGCTTATTGGAGCTTTATAACACTACTCGTTGCGATATTTACAATGAAAACCATATAAATATGTACCTATACCTAAACTTCTTTGCCTCAACTAGAAAACAATGAAGGATACATAACCTACATCTGATCAACCATCTCCCATGTAGCTTCATTAGGCCCAAAGTACTTCCACTGCACTTTATCTTGCTTGATTGCTCGATTCCAGAGCATGAACATCTTTCTCTACAAAATGCACTAAGGTTTCGGTTGGAATTCTCCTTCTGGCTCTACTTGCAATACAACCAATCAAAGCATGATTAACATTTTTCACATATATTTGAAGAAATGAAACATGGAAAACATGATGAAAATTAACTATCAGACAATGCAAGTCGATATGCCACTATTCCAGTCCTCTCAAGGATCTCGAAAGGCCTAGAGTATCAAGGTGCCATCTTCGCACATGAACCAATCCTCAAGGAGCTCTTCTTGGGCTTGATGCGTAAGTACACATGTTCCCCATCCTGAAACTCCTTAAACAACCTTGTTGATATGCATAAATTTTCTGCCTGTCCTATGTTGCCTTTAGATTCTTCTTGATTACTTGCATTTCTTGTTCCATCTATGCCAACATGTATAGTCCTATCAATACCTTGTTCACTAGATCAATCTAATCGATGCGAGTATTACAAATCCACCCATAAAGTGCCTCAAACAGACTCATCCTCAGTGACTCATTATACCCATTTTTATAAGAAAACTCTACTAGTGTAAGATATTCTTCCCACTTCCATTCTTGATGCATCACATACATCCTCAACATGTCCTCCAGAATTTCGTTGACCCTCTTTGTCTGTCCGTCTATCTATGGATGATAAGTTGTGCTGGAGGCCAAATTTGTACCGAAACCTCTATATAACTCCTTCAAAAACATGGAAGTGAACTTAAAATCCATGTTCGACATAATATTCTTTAGAACACCATGTAATTTTACTACATCTCTAATGAATACATGTGCTACATCATTAGTTGAATATGTAGACTTCACTGGAATGAATTGCGCTACCTTTGTCAATCTATCCACCACAACCATGATAGAATCATGTTGTTTATATGTCCTTGGAAAACCTGTAATGAAATCCATGGACATGACCTCCCTTTTCCACTCTGGAATCAGAATTAGTTGTAGTAATCCACTTGGATGCTTACACTCTTCTTTTACCTGTTGACAATAGAAGCATCCAGCCACAAACTCTTCCACTTCCTTCTTCAAATTCGGCCAATAATAAAACTTCTTCACCATTTTCAATGTCTTCTGATATCCTGGGTGACCTGAATATGACTTAGTATGAAATTCCCTCAAGATAAGCTTCTTGAGCTCATTGTTGTCTGGCACATAGATCTTGTCCCTAAATCTCACCAAACCATTCGCTGTGAGATGATAGTCCACATCCTAATCACCCATATGATGTTGTAACATGTACCTAAGATCCCTATACATGTCATCATGCTATCCTTCCTATAAGATCCGATCCCGTAAATCCATCCCATATGAACTCATAGTTTCTATATGATTCATCTGCACTCTTCTACTAAGAGCATTGTCCACCCTATTCTCTTCCCCTTTAATGTATCTGATCTCAAAGTCAAACTCATTGTTTGTGGCCAATCATCTAACTTGTATGACATTTAGATTTGGTTGTTCAAACAAGTATCTCAATTCACTGTGGTCTCTTATCAATACAAACCTCCTGCCAAGAAGTTAGTGCCTCTACATCTTCAATGCATGGATGATCACTGCCAACTCAATATCATGTGTAACATAACTCTGCTCATGCTCGTTCAGTTTCCTTTATTCATAACATACCACCTATCCATCTTGCGTCAAGACTCCATCAATTCCTCTCTTGTAGTATCTGTACACACCACGAACTCTTTATCTAGATCTACAACCTTTAGAACTGGAGCATTTGTCAACAAGTGTTTCAACTACTCAATAATTATGCACATTCTTTTGTCCATTCAAGTTTCTTACCTTTCCTTTGTAATTATGTAATAGGATAAGAAATCTATGAGAAGTTCTTGATGAACCTCCTGTAATAACCTTTTAACCCCGCAAATGACCATACCTCATACACATTCCTAGGAGATTCCCATTCCATGATAGCTTTTATCTTCTCTGTATCCACTGCTATGCCTTCCTTGGAAATTACATGCCCCAAGTAATGTACCTCTATTTGAAAGAAACTGCATTTACTAAGCTTGGAATACAACTGATGTTACCTCACAAATCTCAACACTTCTTCTAAGTGTTCGACATGCTCTTCCTGATTCTTAGAATATATCAATATATCATCAATGAACACAATAACAAACTTGTCCAGATAAGGGTGCAACACACTATTCATTAGCACATAAAAGTAGCTGGAGCATTAGTTAAACCAAAAGGAACTACCACAAACTCATAATGCTCATACTTGGTCCAGAGAGTAATCTTGTAGATGTCCTCTTGTTTAATGTGTACCTGATGGTATCCTAATCTCAAATCAATTTTTGATAACACCGTTGCTACTTTCAACTGGTCAAACAAGTCTTCAATCCTCAAAAATATATACATGTTCTTGATGGTTACCTTGTTTAACTACCTATAATCTATGCATAACTTGAGAGTACCATCTTCATCTTTACAAACAACACTAGTGCACTCCAAGGTAACACACTTGGCCTAATATATCCCTTGTCAAGCATTTCCTTCAATAGCAACTTCAATTCCACTAACTCTGGTGTGCTCATCCTTTATGGTGCCTTTGATGTTGGTGCTGCCCCTAGTACTAACTCAATAGAAAATTCCACTTCCCTATGAGGTGGTAACTCTGGAATATCTCTAGGAAATACATCCTGAAACTATTGTAGAAATGGGTACCCGTTCAAGACTTACGCATCGTCAACATCCTTACCTTTATCACTAGAAATATTTATGCAAATTACACACACCCTTTATAATGCCTGCGCTTTGCCTGCATAGCTATAACCATTATAACTAATGTTGCCTTCTTCTTACCCTACAAAATCCTTTGTTCTCCAATGTCATCCAAGAACTCAATAGCCTTGTCATAATAATCCACCTTGGTCCTATGAAGATACAGCCAATCCATACCCAAACAAATATTATATGATCCTAATGGAAGCACATTCAAATGAGTTGATGTAGGTATATCATTCAACTAAAATGCACAAGCTCTTACCCAATAATGAACTCTCTTCTTAGTACCTGTAGCCAACTACACTAACCAAGACTCTGCATGCATTTCTTTATTCAAACCGCACTTATCCACCAGGTCAGGATTAACATAAATATAACTAGTTCTAGGGTCAATCAAAATAGAAACAACTTGATCACAAAGATTAACGTCCATCTCGATAATACATGCCTGGTGATCTGCCTGCCTATTATCCAATGTTGCATAAATCTGAGGAATACTTTGTCCATCATCCCCCACTATCTATGCCTCCTCAACACTGTAGATATTTGTTCTATCACCCTGATGCTATGGAAAATATATCCTACAATGATCTTTGTTACAAGTCCAATACTGTAAAGGCTTCCAGCCATCACCCTTGTTCTGCTCCTCAAACTGAAATCCCTGCCCTCTGTCAAATGCATTGAATTTCTTAGGCAGTGTTGCATTCTCTTTGTTATCTATGTCCTAAGGTCTTTTTCGCTTATTATCCCATTTCTTTTATTCTTATCATTACCTTTTCAATCCTTCTTAGCTTTAGATATGCACTTTGATTACTCATAACAATGCTTTAGATTTCTGATGGCTTCATCCAAAGATCTAGGCTCATTAAACTCAATCTTGTCTTTGAATGCTACCGACAATCCACTAATGAATATCTGAATCTTCGCTTTCTCCTCCTTTAGATAAGGCACATACCTCAACAACTCCAAGAATTTGCAAGTTTACTCCTCGTCGGTCATGGATCCCATCTTCATCTCATAGAATTATGTTTCCATGTCATCATAGTATCTCTATGATAGATACTTCCTCCTTAAAAGTCTCTCGAACTCTCTCCAAGTCAACTCATCTTCATGAATACCTCTCACATTCTTTACATCTTCCCACCAAATGTATGCTTTACCTTTAAGACTGAATGTAGCTATTCTAGCCTTCATGTTCTCTGAGTAATCATGTAATTTGAAGAACTTATTTATCCCAAGAAATGACCCTTATGTATCTTGTGACTTCTTCATTTCTCCATGAAATGTAGGTGGTTTTTCATTCTTTAACTCATCTGGAAAATATCCTCTGTCACTCCTCTTGTAAGGATGATAACGATGATGACCATGGTACCTTTCTGAACCAGAACTAGAGTAAAGGCCATGTCCATTGTGTTATCACTCAAGTTGTTCCCAAAAGTTGTAAGAAAGGGAATACGGCCGAGGTAACCACGGGCCAATCTTTTAGATATAGATTCTAGCCAATCTGCATCCAAAGAGGGCTCTCTCTTTATGTTTTAGCTTTGTTTTTGGAAGATATTAGGCTAGTTATGAAGTTCAAGGGTTTTGTTTTAAGTTTGGGTGGTGAGATTTAATAGAACAGTGAGGTAAAATATAAGAGTTTCATTCCATTGGGCATGATGGAGTCAAAAGAGATGGTTTTTTGGATTTGGTTTTCTCAACAGAGGATGGCATCACAGAGCAAGGTAGTCAAACATGGAACAATCAAAGGCTGGAATCTGATGGAGTGGGCTCAAATGGGTGAAGGGCAGTTAAGAATCCCTCATCATATTGAAAAGAGGGAAAAATGGATGCTTACTGTTAAGGAGAAGTTAAGAATTCCTTAGCAAATATTCAACATGAGGAATCAAGAAACAGGAGAAATTCAGAATTCACTGTTTTATACTAATTCTGAAGAAAAAACAAAGAATAATAAAGATTGAAAATAGAGTGCATTCAAGCAAATTCTGAATTAATCTTTTTCTTTATCATTCAGATTATGAAACACAGATGATATAACAGACAAGAAAACTGTAAAACACAAGATATAAGGGTACTTATTGATCCATGGTTTGATTCAAGAATTCTGTGACAAGTCCTCTGCATCAATTCTTCTTCCAGTAAACCAAACAACAGTTTGATTCCAACAGCTTTTTATTCCAAAGTATCTGAGTTACAGTAAAGTCTAGGAAATCTACACACATAAAACCTCTTCAAAACTCTAATGAAAGGGGTATTTATACAACAAAATATGTATCACAGATATTTCATAAAAGCTCTGAGATAATATCTAAGTTTAACCTAAAGTAATTTACAAGCAAAGTAGAAACAACTAACTTATGCTGTGCTGGAGGCTGGCTCTTTAGGGTTCGGCTTGTAGGTGTCCTTTGTAGCTCTGTGCCGACTGTTTGTATTAATTGTTCTTTAACTTCTGATCTACTTCTCTTAGTCGGCTCCGATATTCATTAATTATGACTTGACTTGTCTTTAATTTTGCACTAATACTTTTTAATGTGTTTGACTTCTGCTCACTACTGTCCGGAAAAAATGGAACTGCAACGTGTCTTTACACTGCCTCTCCTCTGTAATTGATGTCTCTGCAAGCTCCCACTAGCTAGGTTAGCGCATATTTCTGTTCATCCCTTTATTTCTTTTTCTACGAACTCGGAGTACTTTGTTTGCTTCAAACTGTTCTAGAGAGGAAAGTTGCTCCATGCAGGTTAAATGGCTGGCCGCGGAGTTTGTTGATGGAGTCCTTCCCAGTCGGAGGCAGTCGAAAACCTAAACTGAGAGCTTAGTCGCTTTTATGCCCGGAGTGCAAAATGCAGGAAAAAATAACAAAAAATGATATTTTTACCCTTTTTTGACAAAAAGAATTTTTGGCAGGAAAATCTGGCTCGAAGGACGGATGACATCAGCATGACATTAGGGGGGTACGGAACAGACGACGTGGCAAGTGACATGGCATTACGGATGATGATATGGTGGTTGATGTCAGTGAGGGGTGATGTGGCAGGATGACGTCAGCGAGAGGGTGGTTTATGGTTTTGCTCGGACCGCTTTTGAGCTTGGGCGGTTTCGGGCGAAGGGGCAGCGAACAACGCGGGAGCTCGACGCATGGCACCTATACGGGAGAAAAACCACCGTTTCCCCGTGGCTTAACGTTCAGCGGCAAAGGGGGTCGCGAAATGGATCTCCGCCATCGGATGCGAGGGCGTTGATCGTACGGTGGGCGCTTAGCAGAGATGGCGGAGGTTTAATGCGCGGGGCTGATAATGAGAAATGTGTTAAACATGTATCGGGGTCATGTTGATTGGTTCAGGGCTGATTAAGTTATTAATCAACAAGAAGTTAATTAATCCTTTGAGCGCGGGAAAAAGGTTATTAATAAGCTCCAGGTGAACTATTAATCCCTGCTTTATGTTATGACTATGGTCGTATTTCGACCGAGGCGGGATATTAATAATGGGGATTATATTATATATATAATACGAGATAAGGGTATTGATTTACATGGGACTTATATAAAATAAAGTTAATTATTAATATGATTCTGAAATGAAACTGAAAGCGTTAAGTTAGAGTGTTTGAAAACTTTAGGCAAAAGGGAAAAAAACAAGGGTTTTGGGGTGATAGTATGCATTTTTCCTAAGTAAAATGGGAATTCACTTAGGCCAATGATGAAATGGAATGAGTGGCTTAGTGATATTAAGAAAATCTTAATATCATTGGGGAAGTTAGTGAATGATTGGGGAAAATGAGGAAGGGGAGTTAGTCATGCCTCACTTGAGTTGCATCAAAATATAAAACTTCCATGGTACCTCTGATGAGTAAACGTTAACACATTTGAGAGACATGATTCATCACAAATCTCATTCTGCAACTTCATCTACCTACCCAGCCTACTTTGCCTAACATTTTTTCTTATTTTACTTGGGTGCACTTGGATTGGCAAACCATCATCAATTTTTTTTTTCTTTGCATGATAAGCCTATATAAGTTTGCACTTATTTCTTCCAAGGGCTCAGATTAAACTGTTGAGCTCCTTTGTTTCTCTACCTATCTACTTATCTGCCAAGATTAAATAGTTTGGACAAATTTTTATTCTCTATCTCTAAAACATGAAATTCAAACATGAACTGACCAAGATTAAGCTGTTTGGCCATTCATCAATTGTGGCAAAATTTTTCAACAAGCTGTACATGATGCTTTATTTACAGAAAATGAAATAGTAGTGGCATTTTGGACTTGCACACTTTCCTGGTCTTTTTTATTTGGGGTTCATTTCTTTTCATTTTTTCTTTTGACCATTTATTTTTTTCACCCTTTGATTTTTCTTTTAGGGTATATCCTCATTACATTTTTTAATTTATTTTATTTTTTTGATAATATGGAAACCTTTACAGCAAGGAAAGGATGAACATATTACAGAGCTCAACCAGTCAATCATGAAATATGACACCTATAACTATAGGAGTATAACACTGGCTCCACTTGGGGATGGATTTCCCTGGTGGAAAGTCAAGAACAGCAGGTCAAATATCCTTATGAATACCTTTTACTCTACTCTGAAATCTTCCTTTGCTGAATGTAGAAACTGTACAAAAGGATCATGTAAAATATATATACTACTCTTAAGCTGATTCAAACAGCTGTACATCTGTTTTGGTTAGTCCACTTGGATTATTTGATCTTATGTTCCTGCTCCTAAATCTTCTTCTGCAATCTCTGATAAACTGAAATGAGGCAAAACAAAATGGTAAAGTTCCTTCATTGATTTCTGAATTTTCTGCACTTTCCTCCTCATTCTCCTTGCTGATATGAACAAACTAATTACTTCTTTCAAGCTGCTGAAACTGAATTTTCTTATGTACATGTTAGAGTCAGACTATATCAAAAAACTGGATCAAGATAATGTTTCAGCATTCGACCATTCACTGGTCCTTCTTCTGTTTTTGTACCATCCAGGCTCTTCAAAAAGTAAGTATTGTTCCCTTGCAATTCATGGATGATAAATGGCCCTTTCTATAGGAAGTCAAACTTCTCATGTTTTCCTTTGTTTTCTATCCTGGAATCCCACTTTAGAACTTTGTCTCCTATGTAGAAATATTCTGCTTTGGTCCTTTTATCAAATATTTTCTTGAGCTTTTCTTGTAACACTTGGGATCTTTGGTGCACTTCTTCTCTGGTCTGTTGCAAATGGATGGTATGATTTATTCTCCTTTGAATGGCATTGGGTTCCACTTGAGCTTCTTGTAGCAATTTTATTACAGGAACTCCTAAAGATGAAGGAAACACAGCCTCCATGCCATATACTAGCTCATAAGGGCTGGTTCCAATTGATGTTTTTGTAGTAAGCATGTCTGCCCATAGTGCATTTGTAAGTTTCTTATGCCAGTTTTTCTTGTTTTCTTCCAGCTGTTTCTTAATAATGTTAATCAGGCTTTTATTTGAAGACTCAGCTAGACCATTACCTTGAGGGTAATAGGCTGTGGAATGGCCCAAAGTGATGTGGTATTTGCTGCAAAAATTTATCAGTTTCTTGGACTTAAAGGCAACAACATTATCGGTTATGATCTTTTCAGGACAGAGAAATCTAGACAAGGTATTGGTCTCTAAGAATCCTATGATCACTGTGTCATTGGCCTGTCTAGCAGGGATGGCTTCTATCCATTTGGTGAAATAGTCCGTGGCAGTAAGGATCCATTTATGTTGGCTAGATGAGGAAGGATGGATTTCTATAATGAAGTCCAAGCCCCATTGTTGAAATGGTTTCTCAGTGGAAATTGGTCTTAATCGAAAGGGTAATAGTTTTCTTTTTCCTTCAAAGATTTGGCATTTGTGGCAAGCAGTAACAAACTTCTTTACATCAGCGAACAAGGATGGCCAGTAAAATCTAGCCCTTAGGATTTTGTCTGCAGTTGATTTCCAGTACAGGTGTCCACCACAGTCCCCTGCATAAAATTCTTTAAGAACTTTGTCAGCTTCCTCTTTTATTAAACAATTCAATAAAATACATTCATGGTTTTTCCAAAAAATAGCACCATCTAAAATACATAATTTTGAAGCTTTCATCTTTAAAAACCTTTTTTTGTTCTGGATGACCTTGTAGCAACTTGCAGGTTTAATAATACATGAATTATGTCAGCATACCAAGGTGATTCTAAGAAGGCTTGGCTGATTTGTGGAGTCACCATCTCCTATTCGTTATTCAGTTCATTGATATCGAGGGCTTGAAAGTTTGTTTCAGTCATGAGTTTAGCTAATCCCTATCCTTTTATCAGCTTTGTAGGTTTTATTTCAATGTCATATTCTAATATTTTAGCAATCCGTTTACCTCGTTTGCCTTTAATTCCATCTCGAGTCAGGATATCTTTTACAACAGCATTTGGTACATAAGCTATTACATGTGAGTACAATATATAAACTTTGAAGTCTTGAATGGCTTTCACAAATGCAAAGGCCTGTTTTTCCATGATTTTGTAATTCAGAGGTGCATCTCTAAGTGCTTTACTGAAAAAGGCTATGGGTTTTTCACATCCTTGATCATCTTTTTGCAGTAAAACAGCTGCTATGGTATGTTCTGATGCAAATGAGAAAATTATGAAGTTTCTGTCAAACTTTGGACTTGTGAGGACTGGTGTTCTGGTCAAAGCCAATTTAATTTCTTCAAATGCTTGTTTGGCTTCTACTATCCATTTAACCTTTGAATCATTTTTCAACATGTTGTTCAGCAATCTAATTGATTCAGCGAAATTAGGTATGAATCTTCTCAAAAAGTTAATCTTCCCTAAGAAATCTTGAAGTTCTTTGACATTTCTGGGGTGGGGTATTTGTAGAATAGCTTCAATTCTAGTAGGGTCAATTCTGATGCCATTTTTGGAGATGATGTGGCCTAGGAGTTTCCCTTCTTCTAGACCAAACAAAAACTTTTTAGGATTTAGTGAAATACCATATTGCCTGCATTTAAGGAACACTTGTCTCAAATGATCTAAATGTTGCTGATTTGTTTTGGAAAACACAGTGAGGTCATCTAGATATACAACCAGAAAATCGTGAATTTCTTTGGAAAAAGCTATGTCCATGGCTTGTTGAAAGGTTGCCCCTACATTCTTGAGTCTGAAAGGCATTTTAACATATTTGAATGTACCCCATGGTGTTGTAAACACAATTTTTTCTTGGTCATTAGGATGAACTAGAATCTGATTAAAACCTGAAAACCCATCCAAAAGAGAAATCCTAGAAGCACCTACTACCCTTTGTAAAATGTGATCCATCTTGGGTAAAAGGTAATTTTCCTTCAAAGAAACCTTGTTTAAATTTCTTAAGTCAACACATAATCTGATTTCCCCTGTTTTCTTCCTTGTGGGCACTAAATTGGACACCCACTCTGAAAATCTAAATGGAGCAATTATCCTTGCATTATGCATTTGTCTGATTTCTTTTTCAATTAAAGGAAGCATTATAGGGTTGATTCTTCTGAGCTTTTGTTTGAATGGTTTTTTATTTTCCTTGGGTATTGTATGCTGAATTACAGAGGTGTCATAAGATTTCAGGTCTTCACAGCTCCAGGCAAAAACATCTTGGAATTCTTTGATCAATTCAACATACTTCAGCTTTTGATCAGGGGGCAAAGATTTGGACAATTATATCATTTTTGGGTTATGTTCAGTTCCTATTTTATAGTCTTCAATGTCTGCTTTTGGAGGTTCCATCTAGGGTTTCTTTGGAATATCATTGAAATGAATGAGATCTTCCAAAGGAGTTAATCCCTTGGGTAAATGATTGTTTTTTAAATGGATGACTTCAGATTCTTCTTCAATAATCTCATCAACATCTGTTTGTTTGAGCTCTTGTATTTCCTCTTTGGTAATTTTATTGGATGAAGCATTTGACTTGTATTTTCTTCTGAAATGTCTGTTTGTATTTGATTGGCTAGATCAAACTCATTAACTATGTCTTCATCTGCGTTAGTGCTGGAAAATTCCTCTTCTAGGGTCAGAAAATTGTTGATCTGTTTATCATTGTCAAACACCTGCTAGTTTTTCACATTATCAGGTATGGCTGGCCTGTGTCTAATTTCTGTTGTGAATCGATGATTTGGTTCAAATTGCAATTTACAGGTGCTGGCAAAAATTGCTAGACTGTGAGCTTGCAAGTTTTGTTTTCTCGTGATTTTGGCAAGCTGAGTTTCCAAAAACATGTTGAGGATTTCTATGGATGTTCCTCTGTATTCTTTTAATCTGGGATCATTTGTCAAGGACTTCCCTTTTATTTGTTGAATGATTAAATCAGAATCTCCTAGGATTGACACTCTAGTTGCTCCTAATTTCTTCAACAGTTTGAGACCTAGCAGCAAAGCTTCATGTTCAGCCATATTATTAGTGCATCTAAAGCTTAACCTATAGGCATGACCTTCAGCATGATTGTTCTCAAGATTGTGCACCCAGACCCCTGCTCCTGCTCCTAACTTGTTGACAGAACCATCAAACTCTAAGTACCAAAGGATTTCGTGTTTATAATTAGCATTTGGAGTTTCATGGATATGTTTAGTAGGGAGATTTGGTTTTTCAGACTATTTTGGTTTATCCGACGTTTCATAATTAGATCTCTTGGATTTGGGCATTGGACTTTTCATTTGTTGTTTCTTCTGTTTCAGCTGTTAGGACTTTCCTTTCATGTGGGGGATCAATTTCAACATTGTATAGGATAAAAGAATCCATGTCTGAATGTACTGAGTAGATAGGGAAATTTTGAGGTTTCTCTTGACGACTTACTACATACTTCATAAGGGCTTCTCCGTATAGTCTCTTTGGTTGACCAAACACTGAAATAGTAGCATACGACATGTCTAACTGCAGAGATCCTTGGAGCTTTGCACCCCAAGATCTAGACAATCACATACCATACTTTGGAGGAATATCTGCTACTACTATGTCCATCAAAATGGTTTTGGCAAGATATTGGACTAGTGACACACATAAATATTTGATTAAACCCAAACATTTGACCTGACTTGAATTAAAAGAGAAAAGATCTTTATACGGACTGGTTATGTCAAGGTCAAGTTTCTCCATTACAGATTTAGGCATTAAGTTATGGGAAGCACCAAAATCAAACATGGCATTATGGAGGATCTTATCATGAATGTTCAAAGCCACATAAAAAGGAGAAACTTGTCCTTCTGTTGTTTTTCTATTTGCTTCAGGGCCAAATATCAGTTCAGGCTGGTCATCAAAAACATTTGTTAAATCTTCTAAATTCTCGTTCACAGAAATTTGAGTGATCTGCTTATTTGACTTCTGTAGACATCATGTTTAGCTAATTCTGATAATGGAATAGCTATCTTTAGTTTTCCTACCTCTGTCTCAAGATTAAAAGGTTTTTTGGTTTGAATCTTTGTATTTCGGACAACATAATTTTCTGTGTTTTTCTCTTCTTCAGGTGTGGGATTATGTGTTGAAATGTTTTCCAAATCATGTTCTAGAGGTTTTTCTTCTTTTTCTTTAGCATGAATAGCAGTGGGAGACTGTCTGTTAGGTGGCTGATTGTCTGATATATCTTGAATGATTGGGTTATTTGGGTTAGGATCTGTTTTAGAAAGAATATGTACAGGGGTGTTATTGATCTTACCTTTGTTGGGCTATTTGGTATCTTTCTTTTTGCTGATTTCAGGGACATCTATTCTTCTGCTCCTCATATTGTATTGTTTGTTGACTTCATAAATGACTATATCATATCCCTCCCTAAAGTCAAATGATTCACCTGACTGAGTTTGGAATTGTTCAAGAATGTTAGCTTCTTGATCCTCTTGGCTCAAGAAAACTTCTTGTTTATTGTTGAGTCCCATTAGATTAATTTGAGTGTCTTCTGTTGGTTCATCTGATGTTGAGGCTTCAGCATAATTTTCTTGAAATGGGGGCCTGATGTTTTGGTCAAGCCCTGTCTTTCCAGTGATAGGATTTTGATTCTTCCTAAAATTTGGATTTCTCCCAGTGTTGCTTGGTTGACCATCCCAAGGGGATTTCCTCTCAATTGTTTCCACTCTATCTCCCAGTCTGTGCATTCCATTAATGATAGCATCTAATTTCTGTTCAAATGCAGAAGGTTCTTCTTTAAAAGGTGTCCTCCTTTCAGCTCTGGCCCTAGATCGTTTAGATATTAGATTGGCTTCAACACTTACAGCTATACTCTGCATTTCTTCTAAGTTTATAGGAGCTCTTTCCCTAAGTTGGTATGCCATATCAGAGTCAAATGCATCAGGGAATTTGATCAAGGCCAAATCTGGGGGAGGTCTGAGATTCTGAGGGATAGCATTGTAGATAAAATTAAATTGGGTGCAGTAATCTTGGACAGTTTCTTGTGTGCCTCTTCTTAGGTTTTTATATTCTGATAAAATCTGGAGAGGATCTTTCTTCTTTTCCCATATGTTCAAGAAGGTCTAAAAAAGAGCTTGTGGGTCATTGACACTGTTTACAGGGAGGGCTCTAAACCAGGTTCTAACATCTCTAGTTAAACTTTGAACAAATACTTTCATTCTGACATCATCATCATCAATCTCATAGTTTTCAAAATAGTCGGTCATTTTCTTGGTATGTTGTTGAGTTGTGTAAGTGCCAGTACAGTCAAAATAGGTGATTTTGCTTTGATAATCTTGAGGCATAGCCTCTGGATTTGCAGGTAAGTTTAGGGGAGTATATCAGTTTGCCATGATTGCAGAAATAGGTGTGACAGGTGGAAGAGCAGGGATAACAATGGGAATGAGAGTTGTAGATGGAAGAGTGGAAAGGGTGGCTTGAAATGCTGATGGTGAACTTGGAGAAGCTGCAGCAATGATAGAAAGGTTTGGTGTTTTTTCAGAGGTAAGCTCAGATTGGATGGAGTTCTGCAAATGTCTGTCAAGGTGTAAATTAGCATAATTTTCTTGGCTCTCTTGGCTTCTAAGGATCCTAGGAATCATATTAGGATTTTCAAACATAGGTGGGGGATAAGGATCAGGACTTGATCTGTATAATGAATCCTTTCTGACGCCAGTTTCTAGGTATGCTTTTGGTTTTTTCTTGAAATAGTTTTAACAATACAATTTTTAACGATCTCTTCTAGGAAGTCTTAAATGTGGGAGTTTTGAACTTTCCTAAAGATTTTATTAAAACAGGAGACTGATCAAATATTTTAAACCAATTGTTCAAGACATAAACTAGACGGGAGATAGACTGAAGCAACATTTATTTACTTCTGCAATTGCAAAGAAAAAGTAGTTTCAAAGGCTACCTGGCTAACTTCAAGCTCCATCTATAGCTTATGAGATAAACAATAGTAACAGACAATTATTTAGTCCCCAGTTGAGTCTCCAATGATGTTATCACTCAGGTTGTTCCCAAAAGTTGTAAGAAAGGGAATACGGCCGAGGTAACCACAGACCAATATTTTAGATACAGATTCTAGCCAATCTGCATCCAGAGAGGGCTCTCTCTTTATATTTTAGCTTTGTTTTTGGAAGATATTAGGCTAGTTATGAAGTTCAAGGATTTTGTTTTGAGTTTTGGTGGTGAGATTTAATAGAACAGTGAGGTAAAACAGAAGAGTTTCAGTCCATTGGGCATGATGGAGTCAAAAGAGATGGTTTTTTGGATTTGGTTTTCTCAACAGAGGATGGCATCACAGAGCAAGGTAGTCAAACATGGAACAATCAAAGGCTGGAATTGGATGGAGTGGGCTCAAATGGGTGAAGGGAAATTAAGAATCCTTCATCATATTTAAAAGAGGGAAAAATGGATGCTTACTGTTAAGGAGCAGTTAAGAATTCCTTAGCAAATATTCAACATGAGAGAATCAGGAAACAGAAGCAATTAAGAATTCACTGTTTTATACTAATTCTGAAGAAAACACAGAGAATAATAAAGACTGAAAACAGAGTGCAGTCAAGCAAATTCTGAATTAATCTTTTTCTTTATCATTCAGATTATGAAACACAGATGATATAACAGACAAGAAAACTGTAAAACACAAGATATGAGGGTACTTATTGATCCATGGTTTGATTCAAGAATTATGTGACAAGTCCTCTGCATCAATTCTTCTTCCAGTAAACCAGACAACATTTTGATTCCAACAGCTTTTTATTCCAAAGTATCTGAGTTACAGTAAAGTCTAGGAAATCTACGCACACCCAGCCTCTTCAAAACTCTGATGAAGGGGGTATTTATACAACAAAATATGTACCACAGGTATCTCATAAAAGCTCTGAGATAATATCTAAGTTTAACATAAAGTAATTTACAAGCAAAGTAGAAACAACTAACTTATGTTGTGCTAGAGGCTGGCTCTTTAGGGTTCCGCTTGCAGGTGTCCTTTGTAGCTCTGTGCCGACTGTTTGTATTAACTGTTCTTTAACTTCTAATCTGCTTCTCTTAGTCGGCTTCGATATTCATTAATTATGACTTGACTTGTCTTTAATTCTGCACTGATACTCTTTAAAGCTTGATCTGATACTCTTTAATGTGTTTTGACTTCTGCTCACCGCTGTCTGGCAAAAATGGAACTGCAACGTGTCTTTACACCGCCTCTCCTCTGTAATTGATGTCTCTGTAGGCTCCCACTGGCTAGGTTAGCGCATATCTCTGTTCATCCCTTTATTTCTTTTTCTGCGAACTCGGAGTACTCTGTTTGCTTCAAACTGTTCTAGAGAGGAAAGTTGCTCCATGCAGGTTAAATGGCTGGCTGCAGAGTTCGTTGATGGAGTCCTTCCCGGTCAGAGGTGGTTGAAAACCTGAACTGAGAGCTCAGTCGCTTTTACACCCGGAGCGCAAAAATGCAGGAAAACATAACAAAAAATGATATTTTTACCCTTTTTTGACAAAAAGAATTTTTGGAGGGAAAATCATGTTCAAAGGATGGATGACATCAGCATGACGTCAGGGGGGGTACGAAATAGATGACGTGGCAGGTGACATGGTAGTACGGATGATGATATGGCCACTAACATCATGAGGGGTGATGTGGTAGGATGACGTCAGCGAGGGTCAGCGGGAGGATGGTTTATGGTTTTGCCCACATCGCTTTTGGGCTTGGGCGGTTTCGAGCAGAGAGGCAACGAACAACGTAGGAGCTCGATGCGTGGCACCTGTACAGGAGAAAAACCACCGTTTCCCCGCGGCTTAACGTTCGGCAGCAAAGGGGGTCGCAAAATGGATCTCCACTGTCGGATGCGAGGGCGCTGATCGTACGGTGGGCGCTTAGTGGAGATGGTGGAGGTTTAATGCGCGGGGCTGATAATGAGAAACGTGTTAAACACGTATCGGGGTCATGTTGATTGGTTCGGGGCTGATTAAGTTATTAATCAACGAGAAGTTAATTAATCCGTTGAGCGCAAGAAAAAGGTTATTAATAAGCTCCGGATGAAATATTAATCCCTGTTTTATGTTATGACTATAGTCGTATTTCGACTGGGGCGGGATATTAATAGTGGGGGTTATATTATATATATAATACGGGATAAGGGTATTGATTTACATGGGACTTATATAAAATAAAGTTAATGATTAATATGATTTTGAAATGAAACTGAAAGTGCTAAGTTAGAGTGTTTGAAAACTTTAGGAAAAAGGGAAAAAAACAGGGTTTTGGGGTGATAGTATGCATTTTTCCTAAGTAAAATGGGAATTCACTTAGGCCAATGATGAAATGGAATGAGTGGCTTAGTGATATTAAGTAGATCTTAATATCATTGGGGAAGTTAGTGAATGATTGGGGAAAAGGATGAAGGGGAGTTAGTCATGCCTCGCTTGAGCTGCATCAAAATATAAAACTGCCATGGTACCTCTGATGAGTAAACGTTAACACATTTGAGAGACATGATTCATCACAAGTCTCATTCTGCAACTTCATCTACCTACCCAGCCTACTTTGCCTAACATTTTTTCTTCTTTTACTTGGGTGCACTTGGATTGGAAAACCCTCATCAATTTTTCTTTTCTTTGCATGATAAGCCTATCTAAGTCTGCACTTATTTATTCCAAGGGCTCAGATTAAACTATTGAGCTCCTTTGTTTCTCTACCTATCTACTTATCTGCCAAGATTAAACAGTTTGGAAAGATTTTTATTCTCTATCTCTAAAACATGAAATTCAAATATGAACTCGCTAAGATTAAGCTGTTTGGCCATTCATCAATTGTGGCAAAAAGTTTTAGCAAGCTGTACATGATGCTTTATTTACAAAAAATGAAATAGTAGTGGCATTTTGGACTTGCACACTTTCATGGTCTTTTTTATTTGGGGTTCATTTCTTTTCATTTTTTCTTTTGACCATTTATTTTTTTCACCCTTTGATTTTTCTTTTAGGGTATACCCTCTTTACATTTTTTAATTTTTTTGATTTTTTTGATAATATGGAAACCTTTATAGCAAGGAAAGGATGAACATATTACAGAGCTCAACCAGTCAATCATGAAATATGACACCTATAACTATAGGAGTATAACACATTGCCTCGTCGATCAAGTGTATCCAAGAACCTTCCATCTCTAACTATGTCATCTCTATCTGGCCTGTTCCCACCATGAGACCTACTATCGTATGTTCCATTAGTCTTGTCCTCTTGTCCATGAATACTCCAAAGTGGTCCCTGTCTGCAAGTCTGACAAGCTCTGAAAGATGACTGCATTAAACTTTGCTTGTTTCTCCTGTGCCTTGAAAAGTCTCTCTTGTCATTGAATTATTAGGTAATTATCTTCTTTGCAACTCCTTATTTCTGCCTTCAAACTTCTCAAAGTTTCTGATATGTCAGGAGAGTACCCATCACCATGCTACTCATCTGATCTATAGGGAGAGTCTTGTGAACTGTAGTCTACTATTTTTCTAGTCATATTGATCTTCTTATTCTTGCAAGTATATCATGTCAGCTAAACCAAAACATAAACATAACCAACATACCTTAGTATGGTTTAGGGGAGGATATCTCATATGCAAGATCAACTAAATTAGCACAATACATGTATAAGCATAATAATATCAATATATAAACCTCATCTCAATCATCATCCCAGCTACCATGCATGATGTCACAACTACAACACCAACTAGACAAAATGCATGCCCAATAAAATATAGACACTGACATGCATAACCAATGCATATACAACCATCATGCATTCATGACAAACACATCCCAACAATAACATCATCAACTCTTACATGGAAACACAATTGTAATAATGACTACCACCATGCATACATTACAAACACATAAACCCCAATCATAATAAACACATATGCAACCGACATGTATGCATGCCAAAAACATTCTGCCCATCCAGTCTAAGGGTTGAATCATGCTCTAATACCAATCTGTAACCACCCTCCTCCTAGAATTACCCAAGCTAACCGATCCACCTTGGTAGACATGTGACGAAGAGTTAATATGATATGATTGAACTCCCCAAGTACAGTTAAGGAAGTGGAATCGACAAACCAAAAGCCAAACTGACCTTCCTCAAGAGCTACAGGAACCCCAAAGGCTGACCAACCACTCCAAGTGCTCCAACCCCTGAGTTAACTTGCCTCTTGACTAAACTAGATCCCGATTTGCTCCCATGACAACCCCTCCATGCGACTGAAACCCTCTAGTTGCTCCCACAACAAGGCCTCCATGCAACTGCAGTCTTTTTAAGGAAGTTTTGTGCTAGCAACCCTGAATTTTGAGCCACCTTTTCAGGGCTAGGACTAAGGCCTTTGGCCAAAACTTGATTCTAAAAAATGGTAAATAACAAGAAGACCATGCCTCTAATGCAAAACTTGAATAAGGACCTAACATGAATCGTCCTAACCATGACAGGAATTTTGTCAAACACATCATGAACATGTAATCTATAGTTCATAAAAACACATATGAACATAGGGACCTCATACTTATATGATATTCGTCAAGAAGGTCTGATGCCCCCTCACAATAGCTGTAATATCATCTATTAAGTCATTCATTCATTAAAATTTCACCTACTAACCAAAACATGATGAGAGCCGTAACTCAAGACTGTCATAAAACCATATTTATAACCAGCTTATAGCTAGATAAATAACAACAATAGAAAAACCATCAAAGCCATATAATAAAAGTTACATATACACACAAAACATAAGAGGAAAAGAGCCCTTATTAACATATGCAAATACAACCAATTCGGGGACTTCCACTTACCACCCTACCATAGACTGGGCTAAACCAAATCTCTCTTTCAATCAATCACCCATGTGCCATATTCCAAGCATGAATGTGGGATCTCATGGAAAAACCAATCAAAACCAAACCCAGGGCTTCTAGAGGTAAAACCACCACAACCCTCAACTAGTGATTTCACCTCACAATCAGACATCACTAACCATCACTAGATCGATCTCTATCTAAGTTTTCTAGGGCTCTAGAGCATTTGTTCTAACCTAAATTCCAGGACTAGTAACTCATCCCACAACTGTAGCTAGAATCTAGAGCATTTGTCAAACCAAGGCTTCCAGGACTAGTAACTCAATCCACCAAGGGCTCTAGAAAACTTTTCCAACCAAGGGTTTTAGGACTAATAACTCAACCCAAGTTGTTACAAGGATTCTAGAGTGCTTTTCCAACCAAGGCTCCAGGAACTAATAACTCAACCCACAACCATAAGGAACATGAGCACCAACTAGAAAAAAAAGGTAAAACCCACAACACCATGGCTATCCAAGAAATGAAAAGGCTCGGAAAAATCACTATCAATCCAGGAAATCCTCCATGCCAATGACATATCAGAACCAATAAACCACATGCATGTGCCATTAATGCCAAAACAAGCAAGGAAATCATACACGCAACTCGATACCTTTAAGAAAAAGCCATTATAGTTTTTGATATCGTTGTCCTCTTGTGCTTTAATTCCTTTCCTTTTCCCTCTTACTCCAAATCCCAAGTATGTCACACTCCTCGAAGAGTGCTCCAAGAAAACTCTAAGTGTCCAAGAGTATGAGAGAGAAAGAATCGAATGAGAGAGACAAAGACTGAACTGACAAAATACGTGTACTAATCCTTAATTTTTTTATTAATGAGGTCTCTATTTTCTTCATTTTCCATTATTTTCCTTCAATTTCCTCCTCACATGCAACATGTGACCTTTTACCTTTCTTTTGTCCTATTCTCCATTATTTTCATAAATAAAATGTCAGTAAATGCCTCATGCCTTTCAAAATCCTTTGCCATTTCCTTTTCCAATTTATATAGCCATTAATTAATCAAAAGTGATCCCCATCACTATGTTTTTTCCCAACATTCAGCTTGCAATACATGTCCCATGGCCTTGCTTATTATATTTCCTTTATTATCTTTATTACAAGGATTTTTAACCCGGGGATGTTACATGAGGTGTCTCCATGGGTTTGCAACTCTCCATGCAGAATCTCTGTAGTATGTCATTTGCATACTTGTCTTGAGACACAAATAGTTCCCCATTGGCTTTCTATACTTCCAACCCGAGGAAGTAGTGCATGAGACCTATGTCCTTCATTTCAAATTCTCTTGCAAGGTCCTCCTTGCAAGATCTGATCAACTTCTCATCACTAGCTAAAATCAAATCATCAACATATAATAAAATAATAAGAAATTTACCTTCTACCAAGATGTGATAGAGGTTTACATCCTCATCACTTTTGGTGAAGCCCAAACCAATGTGATAACCATCGATTCTGGTGTACCAATCACGAGGTGCTTGTTTGAGATCGTACAATGCTCGCTTGAGTCTACACACATGAGACTCTTGATGAAATGTCTCAAAACATTCTAGTTGCTTGATGTACACCTCCTCCTCAATAAGCCCATTGAGAAATGATGTTTTTACATCCATTTGGTGGATCTTCCATCCCATCTACATAGCTAGAGAAAAACTAGATCTAATGGGTGAATACCTTACTACAGGAGCAAAGGTTTCCTCATATTCAATTCCCTCAACTTGAGAGAATCCTTGGCCACAAATCTGGCCTTATATTTCTCTATGCTTCTGTCTGCTGCATTCTTAACCTTTAAGATCCATCTCAATCCCACAACTGATTTATTTGTTGGTCTTAGGACCACTTCTCAAATACTATTCTTTACAATGGATTCCTAATCTTCCACCATTTCATTAACCCATATAAGTTGCTCTACTGCTTCCTCAAAAAAGGATGGCTTAGTCTCGACAAGCTCAGTCATTAGAGCCATGTAGCCAGTGTACCTCTCAGGTGACCTTATTTTCCTGCGAAAATTTTACGGACCTCCCGCATTCTCGCTCGCATCCTGCACAAGTCTATTAACATCCATGGTTCCTTTTATACCTTCTCTGGATGGTTATACTTGAGTGGATGTCTCCACTCTCTACTCCTCAATTTGTGGTTTCTCCACAACTTCCTGAGGCTCCTCCTTTGGAGCTAAAAGCTCTTCTTTTGGTGGGATCTGAAGCTCCCTCTCAAGATAGCACCGCATCACTTTCTCCTCATCAAACTTTACATCCCTTCGCACAACGGTCATTTTGAGGGAATATAAGTACACTTGGTAGTTGTGAGGAGTTTTTGTGTAACCCAAAAATACCCCCAACTCTACTAGCGGCTTAATCTTCTTCCTTGATTCTCTGGAGACATGGCAGTAAATAAAGTCTCCGAAAATCCTGAAGTGTGACACATCTGGATTTCTCCCCAAGAAGGCCTCCTCCAGTGTAATCATACAAGAATCCGATCAGGACTCCAGTTTTTCAAATAGACGTATTTGCTGCATGCCTCGGCCCATAAATGTAGAGGTAGGCCTTGGTCATATAACATAAATCTCACTACTCCCACAATGCTCTAGTTCTTCCTCTCAGCTACCCCATTCTGTTGTGGGTTTTGGGGTGCTGTCATCTATCTTCAAATGCCTTCTTTCGCACATAAATTTTGAATTCATTTAAAACATTCTCACCTCCATTATCGCTCCTAAGAGCCTTCACCTTCTTGTCGATTTCTTTCTCAAATAGTACCTTGAATTCTATGAACTTGGAGAATGTATCATCTTTCTCTAGCATGAATAAGATCCAACAATTCCTTGAGAAGTCATCAATAAAAATGACAAAATATTTGTGTTTGGCAATGGAGGCTATCGAGAATGGTCCATAGACATTAGAGTGGATCCTTTCCATGACTGCATGTGATTTTTTGTCTCGATCATGGAATGTGGATTTTGCATACTTCCCCAAGGTACATCCTTTGCATACATCCTCCTGCTCAAGTTCTCCTTTAGGGAGGCTAGTGGTTATTTATTGCAGAATATTCAAGGCGCCATAATGAAAATGGTCAAGTCTTATGTGCCAAAGTTCACCAACACTATGACTTTGCACTTTCTTTATTGCTTAATGCAGCTTAGTCTTGCAAATCTAAATTATACATGTTCTTCACACGAACCACGATATGCTTCAGCTACCCCATGGATATGTGTCTCAGGAATGCTTTCCCTTTGCTAAAGATCACATCATAACCATGATCTTCAAAAGCTTTAACAGAGATGAGATTTTTCTTTAGGCTTGGAACAAACATGACATCCTTGAGTTTGATAGGAGATCTCGACTCCCTCTGAAAGGTGATTGTACCAATCCTGGTCATGTTGTACCTTCCTATTGTAGCGGCTACAATAACCTCCAAAATTTTGGCCCGTATCCAATTTCAGAGCCTCCTATGAGAGTTTTACTTGATGACTGCATGCACTAGGGTTCACCCCGTGAGCTTGTGTGAGTCTTTGCACCCGCCTCACTTGACCGTTCAATAGACAACTTTTGCATGTGGGTAACAATGTAATGCTTGCAACCATGTTCTGGTCATACACAAGCTCTCTGCTTTGTGTGTACATGTTGTGTTTTTTATGTAAACATCTATCGCGCTCACGCAAGGAGCCGTATACAATGTCGAGCAAGCATCGTCGTGGTCGTCCAACAATTAATCACAAGCATCACAATTGTTGACTTGCACCGTTAGTCAATCATGTTGAGCATGTGTGTCTGGATGGTTTGAGTCGTCTCGTCATCAGTTCATGTAAGTGTGTGTTTGCAAGTTCACATATGAACCTTTTCACTTGCTCACACACTTAGTCATTTTGGTAAAGCTCTGACAACTAGATCACCCTCTAATAGTCGGACCTTCATCCTACAATCGGCTCGATCGACTGTCACCCAGAACAACGCAGAAGCACCCAACAAGTCATTTCAAGATGCACTGCTCGCAAGCTGATCAATCAACCCTCTTGCTAGTCAACTAGAGAGTTTGACCCGACAGCCACCCCGAGACTGACTCCCCTAAAAAATTGCATAGAGATTGCAGACCATGCCAGCTCCACAGACTGAGAAAATTGCACAGACAGGTCAGATAAACACCCAGTGTCATCCCTGTCCCCTTCAGAAAATTATGTAGTTTTTCCAACCAGCCCACTAGTCAACTGACTTGTTTCTCACCTGAAAAACTGCATATATTTCATGAGCAAGCCCTCTGTTTCCCAACAGTTCGCTCAACTTAGAAATTGCGCAGAGGTGATCAACAGGACTACCTCCCAACATCAGTGTAGTTTTTCCCGCTAGTAGCTCCCAACAATCCACTGCCAGTTCCCTCCAGGAATTGTGTAGTTTTTGCTGCCAAGCTCCCGATAGCGTGCTGCCGGTTCCCTCTAATAATTGCGCTTTTTTTGCTTCCAGGCTCCCGTTTCCCGCTCCTCCCAAAAATTGTGCATATTTTGTCTGCCCAACCTTCCCGCAGCCTGGACTTCTCCTCCAAAAAATTGCGTAGATTTGTCCTCCAACTAAGTCAGACCCCGTGGACAGTCACTGTCGATCCGGATTGCCTGTCACCATCTCCAGTGACTTTTGTGAAATTTTCACCTATAGTGCCTAAAGCCTCCATCCCAGCTCAAAGCTTTCCTTGTGCACTTTCGTAACCTTGTCTTCTCTCCCGGTCACCTAGATCTAAAATGATCATGCATCATGATAGACTAGGGGGTTTATGGATTTGATTTCATCTCATAATGAGTGACTACAGATACAGGTACACAAACAAACATGGCGCGGCGACAGATGGTATGAACAAGGGGAGTACATGCAAGAGGACCTGTTTGCGAATGAACAAACAAATGATGCATGCAAAGAGATGTGCTTGCGAACGACCGATTATGCAAAGATGTGTTCACAGATGGACAAACATGCAAAGATGTGTTCATAGATAGACAAATGAATGGACACACATTTTTCGCGAACAGACGATCATGTCAAGCATGCCAACATACAAGTAAGGAGCAACATGCAAATGCAACATCAAGTGAACCCAACGATCATCGAAGAATCCATGCACCTTGCCATGTGGAGGTGAAGGTGTGACACACCATGAGGACATCCATCACCCAGCAACACTGCAACTCGACATGCAAACCCGCAGTAGCACGAACGTACTAGCACTATCATGTCGAGTCTTGTCATGAGTCATGTCATCCACATCTCTACTGTGGGCCATACTATCAATAAATGTAATGTAACATGGAAGTCCAAGAGACCCACTTGTCATATGAAGAGTCATGTAAAGTTGAAAGGTTGTGGAAGTCAAACAGTCATGAGGGAATTTGAATAGTCATAAGGTTCAGTTTCACCCTTGGCTATAAATACCCCCTCATTTGTACATGCAAAGGACTTTTCACCTTGGCTCCTCCCACATAGCCTTGAGAGTCTGTAATCTTTTCTTTGAGGAGTAAGTAGTGGCTCCAATGCCCTGCCCACGGGGTTAGTGATGTATGGTGTATCGATTTGTCTTGGAAATTTTTCTTAATTCAGAAGCCTGCTAACAGGCCAACATGTTTTCACACGTGTTGTAACTATTTGTAAGATTTGACTTGAACACTCGTAATGCATCTTTCTTTAACCTATGTTTTAAGACTTGGATTCATTCACTTGTTCTAATACATATATATAAATGAAAATGTGTTGCATATGATGATAACGATGTCCAACCCGTGTTGGTCACATCCTGGACATGAGATAGAACCTTTCACATAAATTAGCTATAACGACCGTCACACTTGCGTGGATTGCCCATTGAGTGTTGTACGAGCTATCGTCCCTTGTGTGTTATGACTGCCGCATCCATATGGATTCCTCCTCCGGAAGTTGTGCATGTCCTATTGTGTTGTGTGTTCCTAAAAGAGTTTGGTTTCCTCCCATCCAACTTGGGACTCACTCTCACCCTTCCTCTCTCTGGTGAAAGAACCTTGACACAAGTAACACCATCAATCACCAAGCACACGAACCTCACTACTCGAAGACAAAGTAGACCACTCTCTTGTGTTGACAAGAAAGAGCTATGGAAAACATTTAAGATAATGGCATCCGAGCCATCATACTAGATGGGACTCCCACACCAAATGATGTGAGTTCTAGTTGGGACTTCATACGGGGTGATCCCTTGAACGTTGGCGGGTCCAACACCGTCAACATTTCTGGTGCTAGAACACGGGTCGTCAGTTGTTTATGGATGAACATCCTCTCACACTCACTCATCAACCATCTGGTCAAGGCAGTAACTTGCACTCTCCCTCACCTACGCACGACTCTCCAGTTGGTTACTTCTCACCTCCCAGGACTGGAAACGAAATTCCATATCATCACCTTCGCTCCATATGTCCCATCACCCACTAGTTCGCGAAAGCAGTAGGACTGATCCCAATAATATAACATCTTCCATACACATCAAGGAAGCCAAAAACCACTCCCACATGGGTTTTTGTATCATCAGTGGAAGAATCATTTCTTTCCACACTTGAAGGTCTGGAAGAAGTTGTTGAAGATGGAGAGGAGCCTCCGACATTTCAACAGGGAGAAAGAGACACCCTTGTAATCTTGGGCTCAGACTCCAGTACAGGAGGCAGAGGGGAAGGTAGCGGAGGAGGCAGAGGCGAAGACGAACCAACAGACTTAGAGCCAGAATCGTCAAATTCTGAAGAAGAGGAGGAGGACAAATAAGAAGAAGAGATGGTTGACCAAAATCTTGAATGGATGACTCAGGTACCATTGGCTCTCCCAAGTGCTTTTCACAAGATGCCAAAGCGGGCGGAGAGAATGAGCATCAAGTTCAACCCTGACAGCACAATGAAGGTAGAAGACCATTTGGAAAACTTCTACCTGCAACTGCAAACCCTTGAGGTATGGTACAACGACGTAGCATGTAGATTGTTTCCATGTACCTTGGATGGTTGAGCAACTTCATGGTATCACAGCCTTTTGGCCAACTCCATACAGAATTGGGAAGCCTAAATATGGAGGGGAAAGAAAAGGTAAAATACTTCAATCAAAGGTTTACACATATTGAACAAGTTTTCAGCGGACACTGAACCTCATGACTCCATCACTGTTGACTACTTCACATCTACACTATCGACCAACAATGTGCAATTCATCAAGCGAGATGCGAAACCAACATTACTGGAAAACTGCGAAGAGGTTATTGTTGTTGAGAACGACCTACGCGCAATTGGATTCATCAAAGATGATGAACCAACAAAGGACTCCAAAGACGCAAGCAGGAAATCCTAGGCAGTGGCGAGCAAAGGTAGAGACAAGGAAAAAAATTATATTGAAACCCTCATTTGCCTCATTAAGAACTTGACAACAGAAGTGTCTGAGCTTAAACAATGGAAAACAGACACGTCTACAAGCAACCATCCGCCCAAACAGGGACAAAGAAGCATGTCATCAGGTAGCAACTATCTCCCTCCAAAAACTGTGCAGAGCTCTGTGTTCCAGCTCGATCGGTGCGTAAATCCTGAATTCTATTCATTTCACGAAGATCGTCACCCAGAGAATTCTTGTTCAGACTGGAAGTGAGTCGCAGGCTCTGTATGTAGTCACACATTTGACGCTGACAATAGTATGAAGGAACAGAAGAAAGACACGGATAATGACGAAGATGTTGCACCTGATGAGGCGTTAAGTTCTAGGCATGTGGTAAAGAGGTATCAATGCTCGCAAGTAGTGCTGAAGACAAACACTGAGAAACAACCCCAAAAGCAAAATGACAATTTCAATATCAGGAGTAAAGGGGCTCCCCTTATAGTTGGGGAAGTGCAAGAAAATATGAGACTGCTGATGAGGAAGGTTGATCCACCAACCATCCCAAAGCAAAAAACACAAAGCAAGCCCAAGAAGACAACGACGGACAAGAGTACGTCCATGAGTAGCAAACTGCAGAATACTCTGCCGGACAACACGAACATCAGTCTTACCCCGGACACCTTCGTGAGTCTACCCCCTTTGGACTACAAAATTGTGGATGACATGAAGAAAATTCGTACGAACATCAATTTGTTGAGCTAGCTAAGATCCAGAGTCAATGAGACATCCTACTGCGCGCATTGGGAAAGACAGAAAGAGACAGCACAACCTCTACCAACAAGGGAGAAAGCACACCTCTCGAATCACTTTCAACTTTACTCAACACACTCTGGATGGAAGAAGCAAACTCAGGTTGCCCTCCATTCCTGCCCTCATTTGAAATTTTCAACTGTAATGTTCACAACTGCTTGGTTGATTTTGGCACGACAGCCAACATCATGCCGCTCTCCATTGCCAAGAAGATCAATGCACAATGGAGCAAGACATCCGCACAAATCATCCAACTTGATCAAACATATGTACCAACCATTGTTGAACTTCGAGATGTGATCATTCAACTATCACATGATGGTTGAGTCCACCAATGAATCAACATTGTTGTAGTGGACATACCAGAAGCATATGCCTTACTACTCAACAGAGACTGGTTGAGCAAGCTGAACGGATATTTTTCTACGAACTAGTTGCACATGTGGCTTCCATACAAAGGTAACAACAATCAAATAAGTGTGTTATCCAAGAGGTATATGAGGCACAATGTCACTCCCATTAATGACGAGAATGAACCTTTGGCCTTCACAGAATTCATGTTTGGCAACTGCCTCCTGGAAACAACGTTGGGGTGTTATCTTGCACGGCCAGCTCCAACCCCACCAGACAGGCAGTTGGGTCTCCTTCCTTGCCCAAATGATGGTAATGAAGCATGTAGAGTACATTGTACCAATAGTAGCAATAGCAGTAGCAATAGTAGTAACAGTAGTGCAAGCGCGTCAAACAGTCCGTGTATAGACAAGTTGTGGACCATGTATTTCGACGGATCAAAGACACAGGATAGCTCAGAGCTGGGTGTGTTTTGATCGACCCCAACTATAGGAAACATCTGATTTCAAGTCGCTTGGAGTTCAAGTGCACGAAAAATGTTGCCGAGTACGAAGCACTGGTGTTGGGCTTGCAGAAATCCATCAGCCTCAACGTGGTTGTGCACAAAGTGGTAGGTGATTTAGAGATAGTGGTACGATAGGTACGTAATACCATTCACTATTTGTCACCACATCTCAAAAGTTACCAACAAGAGGTGTGTCGACTGATCTTTAACTTCTAAGCATTTAACATCACTATTGTACCATGTACGTGTAATGCATATGCCTATGCTATGGCAAACATAACCTTTAGGATGTCACCAATTAAGGATAGATTTACTATTGGAATTTTGTATAGACCATCTATCCCACATAACATAACTAACTTACGCATGTTTGATGATGATCAACAGATACTACATTTCATGGCCAACACTGACACCTTCAAGGATGCAACAATAGAAGCGAACGAGCATGAGTGATCTCTGCAAGTAGAAGCTGGTATCAAGAAATGCCACCTCATCCCTAATGGAGTGGCATCATTGGAAAAGCTTTACGACTTGCAAGAATGCTTTCAGGGGCCGAGTAACAGAAAAACCCACAGTTCCACCATGATGCATGAGCTGATCAACTTGGGAACATAACAAGATCCGAAGTTTGTCAATCTGGGTACATGTTCCACACAGTAAGAGCGGCAAGCATTTGTCCGCTTGTTCAAACAGTACCAATATGTGTTTGCGTGGACTTATGATGATCTGAAAACTTATGACATGCGGATAATCCAACACATCATTTTGATCAAAGAAGGGATCAAGCCATATTAGCAGAAGCTGAGGAAAGTACATCCGTCACTTGAACCCCTCATACAGAAAGAGCTCACCAAGTTGTTGGATGCATGGATCATATACAAAGTTTGTCAATCCACGTGGGTTTCAAACCTTGTTCCTGTACACAAGAATTCTGGGGAAATCCTCTTGTGTGTTGATTTTCGGAATGTGAACTGTGCCTCGTACAAAGACAACTACCCTGTGTTGGGTTGTGTTATATTCTTTCCACGACTAATCGACGTAGTGAACCGGGGGGTTAGAGGGGGGGCAGAGCCCCCCCTTCGTTGCGCTAATTGCGTAGCAGGGGGTTTGAGGGGGGTGGGTAGCCCCCCTCTACGGCGTTCGGGGCAGTGCCCCGGGAAATATTTTTTGGACCCTATATTAGGATGGGAGAACCTACCTATGGTTTTCGGTCCATGATTTTGGACGCGATGGTTTTCGGTCCATGGTATTGGATGCTTCAACATGTATAAATATGTATTGTAACATTGAAAGAAATATAATGAAAAATCAAGCTGTTGGTCCTGGTTTTGGGATCCGGGGGAAAATCTCTGTGTATATGTGTTTTATGTGTTATGCTCTCGCATTGTTTATTTTCTGTGTTTTAGAATTTGTATGCAGGTAATTTCTGTACAGGGTTAAAACCTACATTTCGTATCAAAGTTGTTTTGGCTTCAAGGGGATGCCTTTGTTGCTGAGGGGTTTCGCTCGGGCCTGTGGTAGACCTTGTTTAGTGGGAGATCGATTCTGGTGGTGAAAGAAGATGGCGAGCAGTGGAAAGATAGAGATCGAGAAATTTAATGGTCAGAGTTTTGAGTTGTGGAAACTCAAGATGGAGGATCTGTTGGTGGATAAAGATCAGTGGATCATGGTAGATCTGGGTACTAAACCAATGGGAGTGTTCGATGAAGAATGGAAGAAGTTGGATCGGAAGGCAAAGAGCATAATACGATTGTGTGTCTCAGATTCAGTATTGCTGAATGTATCAGGGGAAGCTACGACGAAGGCTTTGTGGGACAAGTTAGGGACTTTGTACCAATCTAAGTCTCTGGTGAATAAATTGTTCTTCTGGAAAACGTTGTATAACTTGAGGATGAAAGATGGAGACTCGGTGACAAAGCATCTGAATGCGTTTAATATTGTGGTAAGTCAGTTAGCATCTGTTGATATTAAAATTTCAGATGAAGATAAGTGCATCAGTTTGTTGTGTTCTCTACCAGATTCATGGGATAGTCTGGTTATTGCAATAGGTAGCAATGCAACTACCTTGAATTTTGATGAAATAGTCTCATCCTTGCTGACGGAGGAGATGAGACCGAAAAATATGGAGAGCTAGAATGGTGGTGCATTGTCTGTACGAGGACGGTCCCAGAACAGAAAAAAAATAAGTCATCGAGTGGAAGATCTAAATCTAGAGGTAGATCTAAATCTCCAGGAAAACCTGTAAAGGTGGTGTGCTAGAAATGCGGAAAGGAAGGGCACTTCAAAAGGGACTGTAAATCTAAAGCTCCTAATAAAGGAAAGGGATCTAATGATGCTCCCTCTCTAGAGGCGAAAACCACCTCAGATGAAGGTGGGGATGTGTACTTGGCTTCTTCAAGTACACATGTAGATCATGAGGCATGGTTGATTGACTCATGTGCATCCTTTCACTTCACTCCCCATAGAGAGTGGTTCTGCGAGTATGAGAAATATGATGGTGGTGATGTCTTCTTGGGGGATGACAGGAAGGCTAGAATTGTTGGTCGTGGAAAAGTAAAGTTCAAGTTGTAAGGTGGAAGGGTTAAAAAACTTCCGGGTGTTCTGCATATTCCTGCATTGGCCAAAAATATGATTTTTGTAAGAAAGTTGGATAATGCAGGTGTAAAAACAGTGTTCAAGAAGGATACCTGCAAGATGGTTCGGGGAGCACTGGTATTGATGCGGGGAGTTCAGACCGGAACTCTGTACAACCTACAAGGTAGCATTGTTGTTGATGGGTGCAATAGTTCTGTGGTTCCTAAAAGTGGAGCAAAAAATCTAGTGGCCTTTGGAGAGAAGACCATGCTGTGGCATCAAAAGCTTGGTCATATTGGAGAGAAGGGCCTTTGAATACTTCATGATAAAGGTATGGTAGAAAGTATGAGTAATATCTCTCTAGACTTTGATTTATGTGAAAATTGTGTATATGGGAAGCAGAATCGGGTGAGTTTCCCCTCTGGTGGTAAGAGGGCGAAACAAATATTAGAGCTTGTGCATAGTAATGTGTGTAGGTTTTAACCCTGTACAGAAATTACCTGCATACGAATTCTAAAACACAGAAAATAAACAATGCGAGAGCATAACACATAAATCACATATACACAGAGATTTTCCCCTGGATCCCAAAACCGGGACTAGCTTGATCATTATATTCCTTTCAATGTTACAATACATGAAGCATCCAATACCATGGACCGAAAAACCATCGCGTCCAAAACCATGGACCGAAAACCATAGGTAGGTTTGCCCAACCTAATATAGGGTCCAAAAAAAAAAATTCCTGGGGCTACCCGCCCCCCTCAAACCCCCCGGACAGGGGGGGCTGCCGCCCCCACTATGACCCCCCCCCGCTACACAATCGGCGCAACGAAGGGGGTGCTATGTCCCCCCTCTAACCCCCCAGTTCACTACGTGGTTAGTCGTGGAAAGAATATAACACAACCCAACAATCTCCCACTTGTTGTTTTCTTTCCACACGGGGCCACAGGAGAGCTTAGTCATTTTTCCAGCCCTGAAATGCCCATTGTTTCTCTACACCAAGAGAACTTCTCAGAGCTCACAGATTTTGTCAATGCATCTGCAGTATTCTTCAAAGTGTCCACCTTTTTGTCTTCTATCATATCCCTCACAAAGTGATACTGAACATCAATGTGCTTTGTCTTTGAATGATAAGCAGGGTTCTTTGCCAAGAAAATTGCACTTTGGCTGTCACAGTCTATCCTTATAGCTCCCTGTACCAACCCCATATTTGAACACAATCTCTGCAACCAGACTGCTTCCTTGCTTGCATGAGTGGCTGCCATGTATTCTGCCTCTATAGTTGATAGTGCCACTACAGATTGTTTCTTACTCATCCAACTGACTGCACCTCCAAATAGGTTAAACACATACCCACTTGTAGATATTCTCTGATCCAGATCTCCAGCCCAGTCTGCATCAACAAAGCCACGAATATCCAACACTCTGTCCAATCTTGGTCTTCCTTGGTAGCACAAACCATAATCACTAGTGCCACGCAAATATCTGAAAACCCACTTCACTGTTGTCCAGTGCTCCTTCCCTGGTTTTGACATAAACCTGCTCAATACTCCCACTGCATGTGCAATGTCTGGTCTAGTACAGACCATTGCATATATTAGGCTACCGACTGCACTTGCATATGGAACACGCGACATGTCCTCTTCCTCTTCTTGTGTCTTGGGACACTGTTCAGCAGATAACCTCACACCTACAGGAATAGGAACCTTCACCGGTTTACTATCCTGCATATTAAACCTCTGCAGTATTGTCTCGACATACTTCCTCTGGTTTAACCAGAGCTTCCTCTTTACCCGATCTCTTTTAATTTCCATGCCCAAAATATAGTTTGCAGCACCAAGATCTTTCATGTCGAATTTGGAGGACAATTGGGTTTTCAAATCCTGGATAACTTCTTTGTCATTTCCAATCAGCAACATATCATCCACATACAAGACTAGATAAATAACACGGTCACCAATCAATTTAAAATACACACAGTGATCTGCTTTGCTTCTGGTGAAGCCAAGTCCCTGTATAAATGTATCAAATTTCTGATACCACATCCTTGGTGACTGTTTTAACCCATACAGAGACTTCTTAAACTTGCATACCAGTTCTTTCTTACCCTTCACCGCAAAGCCTTCAGGTTGCTTCATGTAGATTTCCTCTTCCAAATCCCCGTGAAGAAATGTTGTCTTCACATCCATTTGTTCTACCTCAAAATCAAAAGCAGCAACAATAGATAAAAGTAATCTAATAGAAGTTACCTTGGCAACAAGAGAAAAAATATCACCAAAATCAATTCCCGGCACTTGGGAATATCCTTTTGCTACCAACCGAGCTTTGTATTTCTCCACCTTCCCTTCTGCATTTGTCTTCTTTTTGAACACCCATTTGCTGCCAATGGGTTTCCTTCCAGTCGACAACTCCACCAGATCCCAAGCCTCATTTTTGTGCAAATATGCCATTTCATCAACCATGGCCTCTTTCCAGAGTTTTCCATCCTCTGAGTCTACTGCTTCCTTCACAGTTTTGGGATCATCATCAGTAATAGACAAAGCAAAATTTGAACAGAAAGCAGATGGACTATACCTTTCTGGCTGCCTTCTTTCTCGAATTGATATTCTCAGAGCCAAATTTTGTGGCTCTTCATCTTCTGATTCCTCCTTTGTTGTAGAGTTTGATTCTTCCTCCTTTAGATCAAACTCTATCTTCTCAGGTTCCTTTGGTTGGACTTCATGTTTAATAACATCTTTTACCTCTCTGAACACCACATCTCGGTTGTACACAACCTTCCGTGTGACTAGGTTCCAAATCTTATAACCTTTTAAACCATCCTTATACCCAATAAAGATGAACTTTTCAGATTTACTATCCAACTTGGTTCGTTTCTCCTTTGGAACATGTACATATGCATCACATCCAAATACCCTCAGATGTGAAAGAGAGGGTTTCTTACCAGTCCATACTTCTTGTAGAGTCTTATCCTCCAACGCTGATGAAGGTGATCTGTTGACCAAGTAACATGCAATATCCACCGCCTCTGCCCATAATTCCTGTCCTAACCCGGCACCACTGAGCATGCTTCTTGCCCTTTCCATCAACGTCTTGTTCATTCTTTCTGCGACTCCATTTTGCTGAGATGTATATGGAGTAGTCTTATTCCATGCTATACCACACTTCTTACAGAATTCTTCAAATTCCTTGCTGCAAAACTCTCCACCATTATCTGTCCTCAGCACCTTTATCTTCTTCTCTGTCTGATTTTCCACCAGAGCCTTAAATTCTTTTAACCTGTCAAAGACTTCAGATTTCTTCTTAAGGAAATATATCCATGTATTCCTTGAGAAGTCATCTATGAATGATACATAGTACACAGACTTACCCAATGATGGAACCTTCACTGGTCCAAACACATCACTGTGCACAAGCTCTAATATCTGTTTCGCCCTCTTACCACCAGAGGGGAAACTCACCCGATTTTGCTTCCCATATACACAATTTTCACAAAAATCAAAATCCAGAGAGCTATTATTCATACCTTCTACCATACCTTTACCATGAAGTATTCGTAGGCCCTTCTCTCCAATATGTCCAAGCCTTTGATGCCACAGCATGGTCTTCTCTCCAGAGACCACTAGATTTTCAACTCCACTTTCAGGAACCATAGAACTGTTGCACCCATCAACAACAGTGCTACCTTGCAGCTTGTACAGAATTCTAGTCCGAACTCCCCGCATCAATACCAGTGCTCCCTGAACCATCTTGCAGGTATCCTTCTCAAACACTGTTTTTACACCTGCATCATCCAACTTGCTTACAGAAATCAGATTTCTGGCCAATGCAGGAATATGCAAAACACCCGGAAGTGTTCTAACCCTTCCACCTTGCAAATTCAACTTTACTTTTCCGCGACCAATGATTCTAGCCTTCCTATCACCTCCTAAGAAGACATCACCACTATCGTATTTCTCATACTCGCAGAACCACTCTCTATGGGGAGTGAAGTGAAAGGATGCACTTGAGTCAATCAACCATGCCTCATGATCTACATGTGTACTTGAAGAAGCCAAGTACACATCCCCACCTTCATCTGAGGTGGTTTTCGCCTCTGTAGAAGGAGCATCATCAGATCCCTTTCCTTTATCAGGAGCTTTAGATTTACAGTCCCTTTTGAAGTGCCCTTCCTTTCCGCATTTCCAGCACACCACTTTTACAGGTTTTCCTGGAGATTTAGATCTCCCTCTAGATTTAGATCTCCCACTCGATGACTTATTTTTGTTTCTATTCTGGGACCGTCCTCGTACAGACAAGGCATCACCATTCTGGCTCTCCATATTTTTCCATCTCATCTCCTCCGTCAGCAAGGCTGAAACTATTTCATCAAACTGCAAAGCAGTTGCATTGCTACCTATTGCAATAACCAGACTATCCCACGAATCTGGTAGAGAACACAACAAAATGATGCACTTATCTTCATCTGAAATTTTAATATCAACAGACGCTAACTGACTTACCACAGTATTAAATGCATTCAAATGCTCTGTCACCGAGTCTCCATCTTTCATCCTCAGGTAGGTTATACAGCTTTTTCCGCAGGAACAGTTTATTCACCAGAGACTTAGATTGGTACAAAGTCCCTAACTTGTCCCACAAAGCCTTCACCGTAGCTTCCCCTGATACATTCAGCAATACTGAATCTGAGACACACAATCGTATTGTGCTCTTTGCCTTTCGATCCAGCTTCTTCCATTCTTCATTTGTCACTCCCGTTGGTTTAGTACCTGGATCTACCGCGATCCACTGATCTTTATCCACCAACAGATCCTCCATCTTGAGTTTCCACAACTCAAAACTCTGACCATTGAACTTCTCGATCTCTATCTTTCTGCTGCTCGCCGTCTTCTTTCACCACCAGAATCGATCTCATAGATCTCCCACTGAACAGGGTCTACCACAGGCTCGAGCGAAACCCCTCAGCAACAAAGGCGTCCCCTTGAAGCCAAAACAGCTCTGATACCAAATGTAGGTTTTAACCCTGTATAGAAATTACCTGCATACGAATTCTAAAACACAAAATAAACAATGCGAGAGCATAACACATAAATCACATATACACATAGACTTTCCCCTGGATCCCAAAACCGGGACTACCAGCTTGATTTTTCATTATATTCCTTTCAATGTTACAGTACATATTTATACATTTTGAAGCATCCAATACCATGGACCGAAAAACCATCGCGTCCAAAACCATGGACCAAAAACCATAGGTAGGTTCGCCCAACCTAATATAGGGTCCAATTTTTTTTTTTCCCAGGGCGCTGCCCCGGACCCCGTAGAGGGGGCTACCCGGCCCCCTCAAACCCCCCGGACAGGGGGGGTTGCCACCCCCCTGCTGCGCAATCGGCACAACGAAGGGGGCGTTACACCCCCCCTCTAACCCCCCAGTTCACTACGTGGGTTAGTCGTGGAAAGAATATAACACAACCCAACAATGTGTTTGGACCTGTGAAGGTTCCATCACTGGGTAAGTCTATGTACTATGTATCATTTATAGATGACTTCTCAAGGACTACATGGATATATTTCCTTAAGAAGAAATCTAAAGTCTTTGACAGGTTTAAAGAATTTAAGGCTCTGGTGGAAAACTAGACAGAGAAAAAGATAAAGGTGCTGAGGACAGATAGCGCTGGAGAGTTTTGCAGTAAGGAATTTGAAGAATTCTATAAGAAGTTTGGTATAGCACGACAAAAGTCTACTACATATACACCTCAGCAAAATGGAGTTGCAGAAAGAATGAACAAGACGTTGATGGAAATGGTAAGAAGCATGCTTAGTGGTGTCGGGTTAGGAAATGAATTCTGGGCAGAGGCGGTGGAGACAACATGTTACCTGGTCAACAGATCACCTTCATCAGCGTTGGAGAATAAGACTCCACAAGAGGTATGGACTGGTAAGAAACCCTCTATTTCACATTTGAGGGTATTTGGATGTGATGCATATGTACATGTTCCAAAGGAGAAATGAACCAAGTTGGATAGTAAATTTTAAAAATGCATCTTTATTGGGTATAAGGATGGTTTAAAGGGTTATAAGCTTTGGAAACCAACAACAAGGAAGGTTGTGTACAACTGAGATGTGGTGTTCAGAGAGGTGAAAGATGTTATTAAACAAATAGTCCAACGAAAGGAACCTGAGAAGATAGAGTTTGAGCTAATGGAGGAAGAATCAGACTCTACAGTAGAGGAGGAATCAGAAGATGAATAGCCACAAACTCCGGGTGTAAGAAGATCAATTCGAGAGAGAAGTTAGCTAGAAAGGTATAGTCCATCTGCTTTTTGTTCAAATTTTTCTTTATCTATTACTGATGATGATCCTAGAACTGTGAAGGAAGTAGTAGATTCAGAGGATGGAAAACTCTGGAAAGAGGCCATGGTTGATGAAATGGCATCTTTGCACAAAAATGAGGCTTGGGATCTGGTGGAGTTTCCGGCTATAAGGAAACCCAATGGCAGAAAATGGGTGTTCAAGAAGAAGACAAATGCAGAAGGAAAGGTGGAGAAATACAAAGCTCAGTTGGTAGAAAAAGGTTATTCCTAGGTGTCAGGAATTGATTTTGGTGATATTTTTTCTCTTGTTGCCAAGGTAACTTCTATCAGGTTACTTTTATCTCTTGCTGCTGCTTTTGATTTTGAGGTAGAATAGATGGATGTGAAGACAACATTTCTTCACGGGGATCTGGAAGAGGAGATCTACATGAAGCAGCTTGAAGGCTTTGCGGTGAAGGGTAAGAAGGAACTGGTATGCAAGTTAAAGAAGTATCTGTATGGGTTAGAACAGTCACCAAGGAAGTGGTATCAGAAATTTGATACATTTATACGGGGACTTGGATTCACCAGAAGCAAAGCATATCACTGTGTGTATTTTAAATTAATTGGTGACCATGTTATTTATCTGGTCTTGTATGTGGATGATATGTTGCTGGTTGGAAATGACAAAGAAATTATCCAGGATTTGAAGACCCAATTGTCCTCCAAATTCGACATGAAA
The DNA here is from genome assembly GCA_031772625.1 of Pinus tabuliformis. Classification (NCBI taxonomy): domain Eukaryota; kingdom Viridiplantae; phylum Streptophyta; class Pinopsida; order Pinales; family Pinaceae; genus Pinus; species Pinus tabuliformis. The sequence goes on from CM062813.1 coordinate 328,006,657, forward strand.
TATCTTGGTGCTACAAACTATATTTTGGGCATGGAAATTAAAAGAGATCGAGCAAAGAGGAAGCTATGGTTAAACCAGAGGAAGTATGTCGAGACAATACTGCAGAGGTTTAATATGCAGAATAGTAAACCGGTGAAGATTCCTATTCCTGTAGGTGTGAGGTTATCTGTTGAACAGTGTCCCAAGACACAAGAAGAGGAAGAGGACATGTCCCATGTTCCATATGCAAGTGCAGTCGGTAGCCTAATGTATGCAATGGTCTGTACTAGAACAGACATTGCACATGCAGTGGGAGTATTGAGCAAGTTTATGTCAAAACCAGGGAAGGAGCACTGGATAACAGTGAAGCGGGTTTTCAGGTATTTGCATGGCACTAGTGATTATGGTTTGTGCTACCAAGGAAGATCAGGATTGGACAGAATGTTGGATATTCGTGGCTTTGTTGATGCAGACTGGGCTGGAGATCTGGATCAGAGAAGATCTACAAGTGGGTATGTGTTTAACCTATTTAGAGGTGTAGTCAGTTGAATGAGTAAGAAACAATCTGTAGTGGCACTATCAACTACAGAGGCAGGATACATGGCAGCCACTCATGCAAGAAAGGAAACAGTTTGGTTCTAGAGATTGTGTTCAAGTATGGGGTTAGTACAGGGAGCTATAAGGATAGATTGTGACAGCCAAAGTGCAATTTTCTTGGCAAAGAACCCTGCTTATCATTCAAAGACAAAGCACATTGATGTTCAGTATCACTTTGTGAGGGATATGATAGAAGACAAAAAGGTGTTGTTGGTAAAGGTGGACACTTTGAAGAATACTACAGATGCATTGACAAAATCTGTGAGCTCTGAGAAGTTCTCTTGATGTAGAGAAACAATGGGCGTTTCAGGGTTGGAAAAATGACTAAACTCTCTTGTGGTCCCCTACGAAAAGAAAACAACAAGTGGGAGAATGTTGGGTTGTGTTATATTCTTTCCACGACTAACCTACGTAGTGAACTGGGGTGTTAGAGTGGGGGTGGAGCCCCCCCTTCGTTGCGCCGATTGCGCAACGGGGGGGTCACAGGGGGGGCAGTAGCCCACCCTATTTGGGGGGTTTGAGGGGGGCGGGTAGCCCCCCTCTACGGGGTCTGGGGCAGTGCCCTAGGAAATTTTTTTTTGGACCCTATATTAGGTTGGGCGAACCTACCTATGGTTTTCGGTCCATGGTTTTGGACGCGATGGTTTTTGGTCCATGGTATTGGATGCTTCAACATGTATAAATATGTATTGTAACATTGAAAGGAATATAATGAAAAATCAAGATGGTAGTCCCAGTTTTGGGATCCAGGGGAAAATATCTGTGTATATGTGTTTTATGTGTTATGCTCTCGCATTATTTATTTTCTATGTTTTAGAATTCGTATGTAGGTAATTTCTATACGGGGTTAAAACCTACACCCCATGTTGTATATGGACCACATTCTGCAAATAGTATCTAGGGCACAAATTTTTTCCCTACTCGACGGTTTTTCAGGATACAATCAGGTTCTGGTGGAAGAACCTAACAAACTCAAGACTACCTTCCATACCAAGTGGGGTACGTTCGCATACAGACGAATGTCATTTGGGCTTGTGAATGCAGGCGCAAACTCAGTGCTCCATGGACATCACTTTTCGCGGACTCATCAGACGAAGCATAGTGGTATACCTCGATGATGTGACTATGTTCTCAAGGAAACTTGAGGACCACATATGCCATTTGAAGAAAAAATTTGAGCGATGCCGGAAATACAGGATTTCCTTGAATCCAAGGATAATTTTAGGGGCGAATGTTCGCCCTTTGGCAAAATTAAGGGGTTTTAAATTTTTAGTGGGCGAATATTTTGTATCATAGTACATTTTTACAAATCACCTCAAATAGCCCACATTATTTTAAGGGAGAGGGTAAAAAAGGTAAATTTAGCCCTTGAAATTAGGACTTACAACCTTCAATTCGCCCATTTTCAAGAATAGGTTTTATTTAAGTGAATCCATTCGCCCATTTTCAAGAATAGGTTTTATTTAAGTGAATCCTATGGGCCAAATACCATATTTATAAAAGAGGTATGGTAAATTAATAAAAATATAAATAAATGAGAGGTATGGTAAATAAATAAAACATTTTTTATATTTACTCCATAAGTCACCTTATATACATGTAAGGGTTTAAACAAATAAAAATATAAGTAAAGTGGAGGTATGGTAAATAAATAAAACGTCTTTTTATACTTACTCAAAAGGTATGGTAAATAAATATAAATATAAATAAACTAGACGTATCGTAAATAAATAAAACCTCTTTTTATATTTAGTCCATAACCCTCATTCTATTTATGAAGGCTCAAGAAAGAGGTTTTATTTAAGTGAATCCTATGGGCCAAATACCATATTTGTAAAAGAGGTATGGTAAATTAATAAAAATATAAATAAATGAGAGGTATGGTAAACAAATAAAACATTTCTTTATATTTACTCCATAAGTCACCTTATATTTAAGAACACTCAAAAAATGGGTTATATTTAGGTGAAACTTATGGCCAAAATACTATGGGACAAATACCATGGATTAGATTGTTATTAATACCATGCAAAAAACCATTATTAACCCTAATATTAGAATTAATAAAAATAAAAATGGCACATGGTATTGACCCATGGTATTCACCAAAATGGCACATGGTATTGACCCATGGTATTCACCTGGAATGTAGCCTATTTAAATGGGGGAATTAAACCAGCATGTAGCCTATGCTAAGATTCACTAGGACTTTACAAAGTTTTATTATTTAGTGAAAGACTCGCCAAGATCTTACAAGATTTTATAATTGAGTAAAATATTCGCCATGCCTGGTGAGAGATTTGCCAAAAAATTATATATACATATTATATTATTGATAAAATCGCCTTCCATTTTTCCTATATACCATGGAGATTCGCCTATTATATTTATAAATTTAGGGGGGTTCTTAAAATTTTCCCTGCTTGAATCCAAAAAAGAGCATATTCGCAGTGTTTGAGGGGAACCTTCTTGGACACATCGTTTCCAAAAGTGGGATCAAGGTTGATCCAGACTGGGTCCAGACTATTACACAGATCCCTCACCCAACCAACAAGAAAGACTGTTAAACACACATGGACAGTAAAACAATGTGAAAGATAAATCATGCAGTACATTTTTTTATTAACAGGAGATGTACATTTATAATACAATGTTGTGACTCTTGGGTTTCAGATCCCAAGGTCTCTTGGACTGCTTAGTCTTTTCGGCTTCCACACTAACCCTTTAAAATTAGGTGTCCAACATTGCCCCCCTTAATCCGAAGGGTTATGTATGAGTCCAAGAAGAGAGCTGTAATACAAAATGTGCAAAAATGCATGGCAGCACTAGGCTGAATGTGCTCTATGAAATGTTGGTAAAAAAGGGCGGTGGTTTAAGGATGACCACCAACACTGGAACGCTTAGTGCAGTTCCCGGAACTCTTCCAAAACTGGCAAGAAACTGAAGTTTTCTGCTAGAGGAAGTGTTCTCAATCTGTGATGGTTTAAGGATGACCAACAACTCTGGAATGCTTAATGCAATTCCTGGAACTCTTCCAAAACTGGCAAGAAGCTGGAGTCTTCTGCCAGAGGAAGTGTTCTTAATCTGTGATGGTTTAAGGATGACCAACAACTCTGAAGGCATGTTCAGGCATCTTGTCTCTGGCTACAACTCTGAAGCTGGTGTGGCAGGTTGTGGCTCAGGCTCGCTTGATGTGGCTTTGAAGCTTGTAGATGACCATCATTTCCCCCCCTGTCAGGTACAAGGTGAGAAAATGGAGAAGACTCAACTGCAAGACTGTTCAATATTCTGGAACAAGTTCTGACATGTGTTTGGAATATCTTCTTGGCTGTTGATGCCCATTGCCAAGAAGCGATCCATCCAAGATGAATCTTTGTTCTTGTAGGACGTTTGTTTTTGAAGCATCTATTTGAAGAATGACTGGTTTTATGACAGTGCTTACATGGATGAAGATCAAAACAGTGATCTTTCAGATGGCCAACTCGATCACAATGTTGGCATTTCACAATCTGTTGTTGTTGTTGCTGCGGTGAAAGAGGAGTAGAATCTGGAACAGCTGAAACTGAACTGTCATAAGGAGCAAGTGAACTGTCATGAATGAATCCAGCACTTTGAAACTGAATGGGCTTAGCATAGTCTGGAATATGAAAGGACAAGTCCTTGTCATATCCAAGACCAGTTCTGTGCTTGTTGTGGACAAGCTATTCCCAAGGTCTGATGATGGGCTTGGGAAGTGCAGACTGAGTTTCTGCATCTGCATTTACAACTGCTGCTTTATTGAATACTGAATCTGAATGAACTTGAACAATATTGACTTGCTGTTTATGGGAGTCTGCTTCATTGTTCTGAACAGAAACAGGTTCAGAATGATGACTCCACTGTTGTAATTCTTCCTGCTGTAGCTTTGTTTCAAGCTGCAAAAACTCAATATTCTCATGTGCAGTTTGCAGAGAGGTTTGGATGTCAAAGAGAGTTTCTTTGTTAACTTTGACCATCTCATCAACAGTGGAATGAATTAGGATATTCAATAACTTTAATGCATCTTCAAGTCTGGCCATTTTTCTTCAATGTCACTTAAAAAACACAACTGAGGCAACAACAACAGAAAAATAATATTGTACTCTTACTACAAGATATTGTAAGGGCTTATCAAGTGGCAACAATGTCGCGAAAATGGTTGATGGAGCAGGACCTGAGTAAGCTGGATGTTACCAAGTTAAACTACAATAAACATTTCTCGTCAAGCTACAATAAACATTGGTACAATTGGGCACATGGTAAATCAACAGTCCACAGTTCGTTTCAAGAATGAACTGGAGCATAACATCACCAATGCAAAAAAATATATAAATGTGAAGATGAGCGCTGTCCTCAACTTCAAACTTCAGAGCATCTAGCTGCTATGGAAATCATGCAAAATCTCTACAAGAAACTGCTCCAAAATCTCTACAAGAAACTGCAAAAAAATGACTTCCAAAAATGTCTTCAAAAATACTTCAAATTTACTTCACAATGCTGATCACTTCTCCACGAATCACTTCTCTCAGAGGTTGTTTCAAATTGTTCCATGGACAACACCAAATCTGCTTCGAGGTGGCTTCAATACTGCTCTTAAAATCTGCTTGAGCATGTGCCAAGTCATAAAAAATTTGACTTACAAATCATCTATCAGCGTTAACTCCAGTTATACTGCATTCACCATTCAACAATACAACTGCAACGAGGCACATCCATTTGTCTATAAGCGAAAGCTTGTGCACAGTATCAAATTAAACATACATGCATGTAGATAGCCAAATTGAATTCTGCGATAGAATTTCATCCAAAAAACTCAAATTCAGAGAAATGACAACGATAATGCTTCTCTGCTCAGAGGAATAATTTTCTCCGGATGTCAGACCCTGTAGAGGGGCTCTGATACCATGAACTGGTTTTGATGTGACTCTCTTCAACTGCCAGACTGCCTGTTGGAAACTTGTTTGAGCTGAAGTCAACAGAGCTCTTAACTTCCCCGCAAATGCCTAATCTAACGATTCCGTTGTCGTGCTCGTTGGCCCTTAAAACTTTACTTTCCATGATGATTCCCAAGGCATTATGACGCTAACCAGAATACGTCTTTCAGTCTGTATCGGTTGCGAAGTATCTAAGAAGATTAAGACTCACGATCATTCCCTTCGTTCCCAATGAGACGAAAAAAGGGCTGTCACAGAACAGAGGAGTTTCTATTCGGGTTTATCGGGCATTCCAGCCGGGGCACTAGAAGCGATTTTCCCTTTGGAGATCCATCCGACGGTCTCTTGTCTCATGCGCCGTTTGACCAGCCTAACCAAATTGTAAAAGAGAGTTCGCCTACCAGTCAACTGAACAGCGACTCGCCCGGAAGCGTATGCTGCTTCACATTTCCTTTTTGTTGAGGTGTCCCCGCAATCAACTCGGAAATTTTAAAAGTCGGCCTCCAATCTCCAGCGAAGATTGAATTAAGGCAAGCGGTATGGTCGGCGGCAGAGAAGTAAATTGGCTAAACGTCAATCCAGCTTCCGACTATCGAATATCATAAAAATATTCGAAGAGCACTGCGTTCCGAATGCACATTCCTGGTACTGAAGAAATTCATTAAAGAATCGATGATGCCGCCATTACTGGACAAGGCGGAGTATCGGATTGTACATGCTACATCAATCTATTATTTGATTTGAAATGCACAGCGAAGTGGAGGGAGGTCGGAGCAGTTTGAATGATACGCAGACCAAAAGGAGAATCAAACGAAAATGAAGAGTTTTGTTGAGTAACGCGCAAGCGGAATTGGGATACTACGTTACCATACGTTAGCTCTGAGACCATACATTACCAGGCGTTTCAATTCAGCACTGGCGCTACTGCTATCGGTTACGTTACCAGGCGTTTCAATTCAGCACTGGCGCTACTGCTATCAGTGCAACTCCTCCAACTGAGCCAGCGATTATACTGGTAGTCTTCAGAAAAAGAGTCTTCAGGCAGCATGCGTTTCACTCAGCAGTGTTTCAGGCAGCGTTACCGTTTTAGCTCTGACATCATTTGGTATGCAGCTTCAGAAGAGCAGGGCGCAGGTACAGCGCAGGGATGGCAGAATTAATGGAGCGTTACAGAAGACTAGGCCAGCTCTAGTCAGCACTATTCAAGGCAACTCAGACCAGTTGCTCAGGGAAAACAGGCCACTCAACCTGGCTCTGATACCATGTTAAACACACATGGACAGTAAAACAATGTGAAAGATAAATCATGCAGTACATTTTTTTATTAACAGGAGATGTACATTTATAATACAATGTTGTGACTCTTGGGTTTCAGATCCCAAGGTCTCTTGGACTGCTTAGTCTTTTCGGCTTCCACACTAACCCTTTAGGATTAGGTGTCCAACAAAGACATGCAGTCCTTCTTAGGCAAGATAAAATTCCTCTGGAATTTCATCTTGGATTATGTGCAGATAGTCAAACCCATGCAGGACATGATCAAGAAATATGCAGTCTACAGTTGGGGCAAGAGGGAAAAGTACGAATTCACTCATATCAAGCAGGCTATTACAGAAACGCCTGCACTCTACATCCTAGACTTAAAAAAGGATTTCATGTTATACACCTTCGCCTCTGATAATTCGATCGCTGCAGTACTCACTCAGAAGGATGAGATGAATGACAAATGTCCCATCTCCTACATGAGTGCAAGTATGTAGGGACCAGAACTCAACTACCCTTCCATGGACAAACAATCATATGCAGTTTACAAGGCAGTGAAACACTTCAGACCCTACTTGTTGAAGAACCACTACATAGTCTACATCCCTCATCCGGTAGTTTGCACACTTCTTGTACAACAAAAATTGGGTGAACAACGTTTGAACTAGATGACAGGCTTGCAAGAATATGATCTTAACATCAAGCTAGTTCACATGGTCAAAGGACATTAGCTCTGCAGACTTGCAGCTGAAGCAGTACACGTACTAGAGGAGGAAGAAGAGCTCACCGGCTGGGAGCAGGAAGTTGAAATGTATGATGTTGTGCGAGCAACACCCACTGGAGATGGAACTCCTTGGTACGCAGATGTGTGCCAGTACCTTGAGCATGGCACCGTACCTTCTCACTTTTCCATCAAAAAGAAGAGGGATTTGCACCTCAAAGCTTTAACATATTAGTCAGTGCACGGAGTGCTTTACAGGAAGCACAACAACAAAGTTTTGCTCAGTTGCCTAGAGGCACATGAATCAGAGAAGGTACTATAAGATCTCCATGATGGACCTGTCGGGGGTCACTCTACGGGAAACACCACTACATACAAACTTATGTGAGCCAGTTTCTATTGGCCCCCATAATTCAAGGATGCACATGCTTATGCCTGCAAGTGCTCGGTCTATCAGCGATGTGCTGACAAAACACAAAGGTCAGTAGCGCCACTGCACCTTGTTGCAGTGACTAAACCATTCCAACAATGGGGCCCAGACATCATTGGGGAAATTTTCCCACATTCATCAAAACAACACCGCTACATTCTAACAACAACTGATTACTTCACACAGTGGACATAAGCAATTCTGCTCAAACAAATGAACGACCAAGAGGTCATCAGCTTCCTCCAGCTGAACATCATCTCATTCTTTGGTGTTCTGGTATCACTTTTTTTTTATAATGCAATGTACTTTTCGTCTTTATAACTTTATGATTTTGCATTACAAAATGGTATTGTGTTGAAACACTCATCCAACTAGTACTCGTAGGGAAACGGTCTCGCAAAATCCACAAACAAAAACCTTATCCGCATAATAAAAAAGATAATTTACTCTAAGTAGTGCAACTGGAATTCCGCCCTGATGAATGCATTATGGGTTGACCGCATAACATGCAAACCCTCTATGAATACCTCACCTAACTTCATGATTTATGGTAAATAGGCCATCCTACCACCCAATATCTACTTTCCTACACTATAGCTATCTCAAGAATCCAAAGGCAAGCCTTGCCAACTAGTTTAGCGTAGGATGGATACACTCCACAAGCTTCAGGAAGAAAGGATGAAAGAAAAAGAAAAATTTACACTCCACCAAAACTGTATAAGGAGATGGTTTGATAAGAAGTTTGCAGGGAAAGCTAAATTCGGTGTTGGTGACTTGGTCTTGAAATGGGATAAATCCCATGAAGACAAAGGTAAGCATACGAAGTTCCAGTCCCTATGGATTGGTCTGTACATAGTCCATGAGAAGCCTGGCCCACACACATATCGTTTGTAATCACTTGACGAGAGGATTGACAACCTTCCTGTTAATGGCCAAGATCTCAAATACTACTTCCAGTAGGCCAGGCCACGCCTTGCTCCATGTACATAGTTTGCTTGTTTCTTGTTGTTTTCATTTTGTTTGCCTTTCTTACTATTTTTGTTTTCATTTTGTTTGGTTTACTTAATACCTTACTATTTTTGTTTTCTGGAAATAAGTGTTTCCATCTACTAAGTTCTGGATTTTGAATGAGTATGTGGCTGAGATATGAAGAGACTTGTGACACTGCAACACTTGGTCAGTCTTGTGTTCGTCTTCTCTCTACTTGGTCTTCGGCCAATGAAGTCTTGACAGAAAATATGAGCCGTCTACAAGGGGAGTTTCGGTCCAACCATGAACCTATGTTGACACTGGGAAGCCCCATGCCGTGCTCAGCCTTTTGCCCTGTGTGTTCAAGCTCATCCAACTAGTAGAAGCGGAGAAGGGGAAAATCTAAATGAGAAAACCTATGTTAGAGATCTTACATGCCTCTTTGAATGAACAACCTCTTCTGCTCTCAACAAGTTGGGATCCATCTTCCGCCCCAAAAATAAATAAGTGCCTATGCACAGTCCTCATAAAAAATACAAAGTCGAAAGAAGAGAAAGGCTTCCTGTGTAGAGAGGTGAAGTATGCAACTCCACCGAGGTACTAACCAGGCTCGTTGGCAGTCAATAAATGTGTGTGTTCCTATGTGACTCCGTGAGGGTATTGTCCAGGCTTGCTGGCAGTGGAGCAACACCATAAATGAAAATTTATACTTTAAAAATCTTCAACTCGCGAGCCAAACTACCCTTCCTGATTTCAAAACACTATGATCAAGCTGAACTTTTGTTGTGTTTGACTGAGTTGGAAAAACGTGAACCATGTCTGTCCATGGGGTAAGTGGGGAATCCGAAGTAACCCGCACAACGATTCAATACTCCCCGAAAGACCAAGGTCCTGTGCTGTCAGTGGACCAAAATAGAGAAGTTGGAGTCCTACCAGTGTGTCACCAAGTGTTGTAGCGGTTGCAACACCCTCCAAAATTTTGGCTCGTATCTAATTTAGGAGCCTCCTTTGAGAGTTTTACTTGATGACTACACGCACTCGGGTTCACCCCGTGAGCTCGTGTGAGTCTTCACACCCACCTCACTTGACTGTTCAACAAACAACTTTTGCATGTGGGTAACAATGTCACGCTTGAAACCATGTTTTGGTCATACAAAAGGTCTTTGCTTCGTGTGTACATGTTGTGTTCGCTATGTAAACATCCGTTGCGCTCACACACGGAGTCGTATACACTGTCGCGCAAGCATCGTCACAGTCATACAACGATCAATCATAAGCATCACGATTGTCAACTTGAACTATCGTTTAGTCAAGTTGAGCATGTGTGTCTGGATGGTTTGAGTCGTCTCATCGTCAAGTCATGTAAGTGTGTGTCTGCAAGTTTGTGTATGCACCTTTTCACTCGCTCACACACTTAGTCGTTTTGCTGAAGCTTTGACGACTAGATCATCCTCAAATAACCGGACCTTCACCCCACCATTGACTCGATCGAATGTCACGAAGAACAATGCAGAAGCACCCAACAAGTCATTTCAAGATGCGTTTCTGCAAGCTGATCAATCAACCCTCCTACTAGTCAACTAAAGAGTTTGACCTGATAGTCACCCTGGGATTGACTCCCCTAAAACATTGCACAAAGGCTGCAGACCATGCCTGCTCTGTTGAATGAGAAAATTACGCAGACATGACGGACAAACACCTAGTGCTCGTCCTTGTCCCCCTCAGAAAATTGCGCAAACAGGATGGACAGACAACCAGTGCCCGTCCCTATGCCCCTCAAAAAATTGTGCAGTTTTTCTAGCTAAACCACCACTCAGCCGGTCGGTTTCTCACTCAAAAAATTGTGTTGATTTCATGAGCAATCCATTTGCTTCCCAGCAGTCTGCTCAGCTCAGAAAATACGCAAAGGTGATCAGTAGGCCAGCCTCCCAACATCAACGCAATTTTTACCACCAGCAGCTCCCAGCAACCCGCTGCCAGTTCCCTCTAGGAATTGCGCAGCTTTTCCTGCCAAGCTCTCCACAGCCTGTTGTTAGTTCCCTCCAGGAATTACGCAGTTTTTGCTGCCAGGCTCCTGCTTCCCGCTCCTCCCAGAAATTGTGATGATTTTGTCTGCCCAGCCTTCCCCCAGCCTGGATTGCTCCTCCCAAAAATTGCACAGATTTGTCCTCTAGCCGAGTCAGACCCCATGGATAGTCACTGTCGATCCAGATTGCCCGTCACCATCTCCCAATGACTTCTGCATAGTTTTCACCAGTAGTGCCTGAAGCCTCCATCCTAGCTCGAAGCTTGCCTTACGCAGTTTCATAACCTTGTCTTCTCTCTCGGTTGCTTGCATCTGAAACGATCATGCATCATAATGGTAGAGTAGGAGGTTTATGGATTTGATGTTGTCTAGTCATGAGTGACTGCAGATATAGGTACACAAACAAACATGGTGCAATGATGGATGGGATGAACAAAGGGAGTACATGTAAGAGGACTTGTTCGCAAATAGATGAACAAACGATGCATGCAAAGAGATGTGCTTGCGAATGGACGATCATGCAAAGATGTGTTCACGGATGGACGGAAGGATGAACATACGAAGGTGTTCATGGACAGATGGACCGATGAACATACAGTTTTCATGAACGGACGATCCTGTTAAGCATACCAACATACAAGCAAGGAGAAACGTGTGAATGCAACATCAACTGAACCCAATGATCATAAGACTTCGCGCACCTTTCCATGCGGAGGTGAAGCTGTGACACACCATGAGGACATCCATCACCCAGCAAAACTGCAACTCGACATGCACACCAGCAGTAGCACAAACGTACCAACACTGTCATGCCGAGTCTTGTCATGAGTCATTTCGTCCACTGCTCTACTATGGGCCATACTTTCAATCAATGTAATGTAACGTGGAAGTCCAAGAGACCCACTTGTCATATGAAGAGTCATGTAAAGTTGAAAATTCATGGAAGTCAAACAGTCATGAGGGAATTCAAACAGTCACAAGGGTCAGTTTCACCCTTGGCTATAAATACCCCCTCATTTGTACATGCAAAGGAATTTTCACCTTAGCTCCTCCCACATAGCCTTGAGAGTTTGTAATATTTTCTTTGAGGAGTAAGTAGTGGCTCTAATGCCCCTCCCACAGGGTTAGTGATGTATGGTGTATTGATGTGTCTTGGAACTTTCGCTTAATTCAGAAACCTTCTAACAGGCCAGCATGTTTTCACACATGTGTTGTAACTGTTTGTAAGATTCATCTTGAACACTTGTAATGCATGTTGCTTTAACCTGTGTTTTAACACTTGGATTCATTCAACTATTCTAATACATATATATTAATGAAAATGTGTTGCATATGTTGTTAATGTTGTCATGCCCGTGTTGGTCACCTCCCAGACATGAGACAAAACCTTTCACGTAAACTTGCTATAATGACCGTCGCACTCGCGTGGATTTCCCGCTAAGTGTTGTATGTGCTATCTTCCCTTATGTGTTGTGACTGCCGCATCCGTGTGGATTCCTCCTCCGGAAGTTGTGAACGTCCTATTGTGTTGTGTGTTCCTAACAGAGTTGGTTTTCCTCCCATCCAACTTGGGACTCACTCTCACCCTTCCTCTCTGGTGAAAGAACCTTGACACAAGTAACACTATCAATCACCAAGCACGCGAACCTCACTACTCGAAGACAAAGCAGACTACTCTCTTGTACTGAAAAGCAAGAGCTAAGGCAAACATTTAAGATAATGGAAACCAGACCATCATACCGGATGGGACTCCCACACCAAATGGTGTGAGGTCTAGTTGGGACTTCATACTGGGGTGATCTCTTGAATGTTGGTGGGTCCAACACCGTCAACACTTCCTTTGTCCCCCCCAGCTCAATTTTCATTTGTAGATCTTTCTCCTCCGGGTCACTGAAAAAATATCTACACCTTGTCATGTGGAATGATGCACCTAAGTCCAAGTACCACATGCTCCCCATCACTGTGCTGACCATGCATGTGATAAGGGTGAAGTCAAGCTGGAACCGTGAAGCTAAAGCTTCACATGCTACTCCTCCTGAGGTATTCTAGCTTGAATTTTTATGTGGACACTTCGTGTCATAGTGCCTGAATTCATGACAATTGAAGTATTTAATTTTGGAGAAATCTTTCTTCTTGCCCAGTTGGCTGGATTTTGGTTTGGTTTGCAATTTCTCCCCTTTTCCCTTCCTTCCCTTTCCAACCAATGCAATTTTTTCTTCATCCTCACCCTTGGATGAAGTCCCATCTCTGGTATTCTGCCTTTTCTCCTCTTATACCAAACCAAACCATAAGTGTTCCCAATTTGGTAATTTCTCCCTCTCGTTCACTGAGCCTTGGTAGCCATGCCAACTTTTGGGAAGGCCTAGGAGAGCTAGGCTTACCAAGCCATCTTATGCAACATTAAAACCAACCCCACCAAGTTCATCATGAACTTGTGTAAATTTTCTCAAATACTTCAGGATAGTGTCATTCTTTTGCATCTTGATATTTCAAAGTTTATCCTTGAGCGCTAGCCTCCTCTGGTCACTACTATTCTCAAACAATTTTGTCAATGCTTTCCACATTGTGGAAGGATTTTCTTTCCCATAGATATTTAAGACAATGTGATCCCATACTCCCTCCAAGATTATTCTCCTCACTTGGCTACATCTTTCTTCCATTGGGCTAGGGTCTATGCATCAGATGCCTGTGGTTTTGCAATATTTGTCTTGACTTATTTTAGCAATCCATTACCATCCAACACGGCCTCCATGCAATCCTTCCATGCAATGAAATTAGAGTTATCTTCCAAGGCATACTCTAATCTCATCCCATTGAAGGTAATATTCCCAAATTTAAAGAGATCCTGCTACACTAAACTACAAATTCGATCCTCCTGAGAAATAACTTAGAGATTCTTGTTCTAATGTGAACTTGGTTGTGATACCAAGTAGAAATTATGGTGTAGAATTGTAACTTCTCGTGAAATTTTAATATAAATTATGACACAATCCTACTCTATTGCTTTGCGGAATTCAATTCAGAATTTAGAACATTAATCACAAACATGCAATGAGAAATAACACACATGCACACAATATTTTTCCGGGGAAAACAATCTGCTAAAAACCCCTTTTCCTACTTGCATTAATATGATGAATAAAGATGTATTACAATTGCTAGCTCAATTTGAGCTCAACCTGCAAGTGAATAACCTATCTCTCTACTCACTGAGAAGCTCTAACCCATAATTAGTCAATTTCTGCCTCTACTTGAGCCCTTATTTCCTTGCACAATTCCTAAGGAAATTAGGCCCCTATTATTTAGGAATTTCCTCCAAAATTCTTGCGCAATTCCCAAGGTTGATCATCTAACTGCATGCAACACCTGTACACTCAAGACTAGTCTACAACTGATGTTACACTGCCTTGGAATCTCCACCGTAGACGGGGAACTCGAATTCTCTGCATGCACTAGATATTCTGGGTTGAGTGATCAGTTAATTAGATGATCACTGAGTTAGACTGAGGTCTCATTGCACAACTGACCTTCTACTAGTTCCTCCAATAGTTAGAACTAGTTTAACTGAAAACAACTTGAAATAACTGGCCTTGATTGCTACAAATTAGCAATCACACATGCTTAACTGAACTCTAACTCCTCTAACTCGAATTTACTGAGTTAAATGATAGACAAGAGCCATGTCAACTCAGTTAACTACATCCAAGTTGTTTGTTGATTTGGAAATTCAATTTTTCTCAATTTGACCAAGGCAAAATAAAATTGAGATTTTCTTGCTACATTTTTCAACACTGGAAGGGAAACCTGACTTACAATATGCCTTCAAGCATGGTTTTATCATAATTATGTATAATATTATAGATATTAGGGAGAACCGTGACCTGGGGTGGTGGGTGAAGCCAATGATTTGGGATGATTGCATAAATTGGTCACTTGCTCACTAGAACCTCCCTGCCTCTTTTCCTGCTCCTTTAAGTTATTGACTAGAAATATATTTTTGCGAGATACATACATTGTATATGCATGATCTATTTTTTTTTCCCCTGGGAAAAAGTCGTAATTTCTATTGATAGTAAGAAATTACATTTTGTATATGCCGAAGCATTCAAGTAGAGGCATTTATGCCTATCGAGTTCAGTCATAAGACTGTGAAAAACCAAAAAAATAGTAATACTTCAGTCTCCACGCAGGGAGCTGTCAAAGATGTTACTGTAAGCATAACAAAATTTAAGTATCTGTTGCTCTTGCTAGAGCCATGTAGTGACATAAATATTTACAGCAAAATATACAAAAATATTTAAACTTAATGGGCCTTAACGCCCAATATCGATCTGATCATCAAAGGGTCTGTGGTAATACTGATAGAAAGACCCCTCGTTCTCCTCCTGTATCATCCAATCTTCTCCTTGCCTGAGCGCAGCCGCTTTGGAGAGTTGATCAGCTTCAGTGTTCTGTTCCCTGTAAATGTGATGACAAGCAAATGAGTCAAATGAAGTAATCAGCCTCTTTGCCTCCTCAAGAATGTGTCTCAATGTAAATGCATGACAATGAGATGCATTCGTCAACCAATTGCATACGATTTTGGAATCTCCGAATAATTGTAGATGTCTACATCTTTTAAGAATGGCAAAGTGGATGAGGTGCATGGCTGTACTAAGTTCAGCAAAATTATTGGTTCCACGGCCAAGGGGGATTTGTAATTTGAATCTGTGTGAGTCAGTGAGGTGTAGAGTGGCTCCTCCCCCACACCCCACCTCCTGTGCTGAGCCATCAAAGAATCCCCACGGTTTAGTCTTGTCAATGTTCAGCTGTCTGAGAACACGAGCAGGTCCAGTGTGATCTTCATCAGGTATCAGGTTGTAATCAGCTAACGTATGAAGAGTGATGGACGGCCAGTGTGGTTCCTTCAGGTTGAATATAGCCTGATTGCGCGCAATCCATATAGCCCAGCAAGCTAGAAGCGGAATATTAAGAGCTTTCCCCGAGTGTTCTGTGTGCCAATTCTCCCAGGCCTCTAGAATATTATGACCGTGCCACTGTTTAAGCTGGGGTAGATGTGATCTGATGCCATTCCAAAATAAAGAAGAGACATTGCAGGATAAAAATAAATGAGTAGTGCTTTCTTCATCCTGTTGACACAGATGGCATCGGAAAGGGCCATTGAAAGAGCGCTTCATAAGATTAGTGCCTGTAGGAATCTTGTCGAATATGATATTCCACATAAGAAGTCTGGTGCGCGGGGCGGCTTTGAGTTTCCAAAGTGTCCTCCAGGTGGGATGGATATTAGGAGGTAAGAGGGGTTCCATGAGCTTTAAGTAGCCAAGTTTTGGTGTGTAAAGCCCATGCTTGGAAGAAGCCCATATTATTTCATCAGGACCATCAGAAAGTCTGATATGTGCCTGGGAGAGAGCATCCGTATATTCAGACCATTCCTCATGCCAATGATCCGGAATGTCCAGTGCTAGTGCAGTCCTCCACGCTTGATGAAGAAAGGATGAGTTGTCTTGGTCCCCAATATGCATGATATGAGTGATGCCCCTGCCATTTAGGTGTTGAATGATACCTTCAGAGAGTCTGTGTGAATTACCACAGCCGACCCAGGGGTCTAGGCCAATGCGGACAGCGTTGCCAGACTTGATGCGCCAAGTAAGGCTTTCTCGGAGTAATGGAATGGTGCTGATAACTGCCCTCCAAATGGAGGAGATGTGGTTCTGTGTTCTCTGCGCCCTGCATAACCAATCCATAATATTCAAAGGCCAAATGTATTTTGCACATGCAACCTTGGTCCAGAGACTTTCTGAGGTGAGAAGTTGCCACCCAAGCTTAGCTGCTAGTGCTTTGGAGAATAGGTCAAGTCTCTTGATACCCCACCCCCCCCAACGCTTGGGTTTTGCAAGAGTATCCCATTTCACCCATGCAAAGATTCTGCCTGGTTGATGACCCATCCAAAGGAACCTGCTACAGATATGCTGAATTCTGTTGAGAATGCCCTTGGGGATCCAGGTGAGTGCCATCCAGTAAACTGGAGTGGCCTCGATCACCGCCTTAATAAGTGTTAGTCGGCCTGCTCGGGTAAGGTAACGGTGATACCAGACTTGTAATCTCTTCTCTATCTTAGTTATCAGCCAGAGCCAGTCAGCGATCCTGTATCCAAGGGGCTTCAGACGGAATCCAAGGTACTTGATGCCATCATCCAACGTTAAATTACTATAAGGAAATCTCTGATTTGCATATGCATTTTCATAGACAGAGCATCCAGTAGAGGTGATGGTAGATTTCTGTACATTTATCAACATCCCCGTAGCATGCTGAAAGAGATGGAAGGAGTTTTGGAGAGAGGTGGAGTCTCCAATACTACCATTAAGAAAAATGAGTATGTCGTCAACAAATAGAAGATGTGTGAGAATAAGATGATCAGTGATCTTTATACCAGATAGCTGATGCCTGTTGTGTGCGGTAATTAAGATCCTACTCAGTCCTTCCATGATAAGCAAAAACAGAAGAGGTGAGAGGGGACACCCCTGACGGAGTCCTCTTTCCGATGTGAAAAAAGAGGAGGCCTCCCCGTTGAGAAGGACACTGTATGAGACATCCGAGATGCAGCTCATGGTCCATTTGATGAAATCATAAGGAAACCCCAAGTGTGTGAGCAGCAGCCGAAGATATAACCAGCTTGCACGGTCAAAGGCCTTCGAAAGATCAACCTTAAGAATCATACCTTTTTGTTTCTTAGTTTGCAGAGTATGCATCAGTTCTTGGGCAGTGGCAATAGCCTCATGGATCTGGCGCTGATGTAGGAATGCAAATTGCTCTGCTGATATATGCTGGGATAGAATAGGCTTGAGTCGGTTGGCAATGGTTTTAGCAATGATTTTGTATAGGCAGTTGCAGAGAGAAATCGGACGGAAGTCATCAAAGGTGCAGGGGGCGTTGGTTTTAGGGATAAGTGCAATGAAAGTAGACTTGATTGCAGATGAGATGCGCCCCCTTTTCCTGCTGTCTTCGACTACATTCAGTAGATCTTGGCCCAATAATTCGAAGAAGGCTAGATAGAATTCAATGGTCCATCCGTCAGGTCCAGGGCTTTTATCTTTCTTGAACCACTTCAGTGTAGCTTCCAGTTCTGCCATTGTCACTTCCCTCTTGAGTTCCTCCGCATCATCTTGTTCAATGAATCTAGGAAATAGTTCAGCCACTCGCATAATCTCCAAGATATTAGCTTGTACAGGTGCCTTGTAGATGCTTCTGAAATGCTCAGTGGCCAGTCTGGACAGATTCCGTTGGGAAGAGACTGTGTCCCCTTGAGCTGTCCTGAGTTCCCAAATGGTGTTAATGTTCTTTCGCCCATTAGCAAATTTGTGGTAGAACTTGGTATTTGCATCTCCCTCTGTGAGCCATATGGCTCGACTTCTGAGTCTCCAGCCTTCTTCCCTTTCCTTAAGGATTTGAGTACGCTTGGCAATCAGGGCCTGATAATGTTCCTTGCTAAACATGGAGGGAAATGTCCCATCTGAGGATTCCTCAAATTCTGTAATGACCTTCTCAGCCTCCTGAAGTATAATATTATCCCGGATGCGCTTTTGATGTGCCCAATTTTTTGTGATCTGTTTAAGTTCCCTGAGTTTCCTCACAAATCCGGCTGAGTGATCCTCATTTTCCCTGATAGCATTGGATTGCCAATAGTTGTGTACCAGCTGGATGTATGAAGGATCCAGTAGCCATGCTGCATTGAATTTAAAAGGGCTCTTGATTTTATGAATTATATCTTCAGCTTCTAAGAAGATCGGGCGATGGTCAGAGATACCTCCTGTGCCAACCCATTGGCGAACTCTGGGGAGTTCATTAACCAGGGGTTCCTTAATGAGGAATCGATCTAATCTTCTAGCTAGGCTCTGATCCCCGCTTCTGTTGTTGGTCCAGGTGTACTGGAGCTTAGATGATGGAATGTCGACCCAGTGGTGCTCCTCCAGTAAACTAGAAATATGATCAGTGAGAGGGTCAATTTGGGCAGAGTGACCCCATGATTCGCTGTAGCCTATGGAGAAGTTAAGATCCCCTCCCAGAATGATATTATCAGCCTGAAATAACTCTGATGCGAGGAGATTGTTCCAGTAGGAGGCTCTATCAGAACAAGGGCCATACACATTGACAATCCTGATATCATTTATAGCTGAATGAGTGCAGATGTCCAGTCCAATAAACCCCCTCCCTCCAAATGAGTTCTTGATCTCCACCAATTTGTTATTGACTCCAATGGCTAAGCCCCCTGATCTTCCAGATGCGTCTAAAGCAAGGAAAGTCCAAGTAGGGAACCATCCAGTGAGGGTGCGGATGAGGGTATCAGCCGGGCATAGTGTCTCTTGTAGAAAAATGAAGTCCATCTGAGAAGTTAGGAGAAGTCTCCTAAGTGCTAGTTTTTTGGCTGAGCTAGCAAACCCCCGACAATTAAAAGATAAGAATTTCATGGAGGAATGGGGCCAGGGCCATTCCTTGCTCTAAGGGCCCGAAGGATAGTTTGTTGTCGCCCAAGGGCGATCTCAGCGTCGGCAGTGAGCCTGGCCTTGGAGATACCAGATGGTCTGCCCCTTGAGGACTTGAGATGAGGAGTGTGGAGGAGGTCAAGACCGACAGCATCAGGTCCTCTATCTCTGTTCCGGGGCCTAAGGGAGTAGCGGGGAGGGGAAGGAGCAATATTACGAGGGGCCAGAGAAGATGATACTCTAGAAGGCGGTGCCGACGGGGTGGGCTGAGGGATGGAACATGCGAGGGAGTGATGTATAGAGGGAGTACAAGGGGAGGGCGCGAGTGCAGAAGAGGGAGATATAGTAATAGATGATGCAGATGCACAGATAGTAGATATGCCCACAGTCACACATGCAGGTGGAGCAGACAGAGAGTGTAATAGAGACTTACCCGATCCCTCCAGGTCCTCAGGTGCTGTGTTCGTATGCCCGTCCGTCAGGTTCGGCTGCGGGTCCGCAGATATCCCAGCGATGTCTTCTGTTCCGGCTTCCTCTGATGCTGCTACATGATCAGGAGGGGGCGGTACCTTAGGGTCGTGAGCCGGCTGATTCTCAGGTTGGGGAACCTGTGGTGGAGGTGCTGCGTCCTCGGCACCTTGAGTGCCAGATCTCTTGAGGAGAGGGCAATCTCTGTAGAGGTGGCCGACCTTGTGGCAACGGCGGCATCTATAAGGTACTCCTTCATAGTCAATAATCTGCTTGCGTTCCGTGTCCCTCCATTGGATCGTGATGTACTCAAGCAGTCCGCCAGTCGTATCCAGATTGATGAGGATCCTGGCATAGGCCATCATTCCAGTCTGAAGGTAGGATTTATCATAGCCCATGTAGACACCAATAGCATTACCAATTCTCTTAAAGATGTCCTCGGACCAATATTGAAGCGGTAGACCAGGTAGCCTAATCCATACCGGTCCAGTGCCTATATGTTCAGTCTCCGGGTCGAAGAGAGGAGTCCATCTCTTCAGGAGGACCGGCGCGTGATCAAAATGCCAAAATGATGAAAGTACCCAGTTGGTATGGTCTGCACGCGCGAAGCGAAGAGCGAACCATCCCCGCACGAAGGTCTGTACAAAGGGGATGTCAACCAGATGGTGACCCCATACCTCAGCTGCCCACTGTTTCAATCGCGCTGCCGAGTAACTGCGCCCACGAATGCGACCGACCAAGACACGATCCGCGAAATCCATGGTCTCGCCCCAGCGAATATCTTCTTCTAACCGAAGGAAAACGTCTTCTGCCCTGGACTTGAAGCACTTATATCTCCGTTTGGGGCCCCGGGGAGGGGGATGACTATGGGGGGGTACCGGCGGAGGGGGGTTCTCAGCTTGTGAAACGGGGGGGGGTACCGGATGGGGGTGCCCGGGAGGAACAAATGAGGAAGGAGAGCCAGACAGGGGCGGGACGTTAGTGAAGCTGCCTGATGAAAACCCTAATGTAAACGGAATTCCAATCGAAGGTCCGGGGATAGAGAGGCCATGAAACGGAGGGGGTACGGATCCCGTGACCAGGGGATGTGAACAAGGGTTGAAGTTGAGGCAGTCCGATACAAAACCGAGAGTGGCCGGGGAATGTGGAGGGGTAGTGAGGGCCGGCCAAGACGGCGGTTCATCCGGTAAAATGACAGGGGGGTGCGAGAGCGAATCAGTGAATGGAACCGGCTGAATCGGGGCAGTAAAATCCGAGCTGTACATACCTCCAGAAGCTTCAAAGGGCGTACGCCATATGGAGACCCCTTCCAATGGGTCCGCTGTGTAATCGACGGCATCTAATTCTTCCATTGCCAGCTGCACCTTGGATCCGCAGACACCTCGGAACGGAGTGAACCGGAGAAAACGACTTGCACCGACTTACCCTTCGCAGCTGTGAAAAAAACCGTCGCAGTTCGCCGTTAGCTGTGAGCGGCACAAGTTACCAAATAAGTCACCAGGTAAAACGGCTGAGGG
The DNA here is from genome assembly GCA_031772625.1 of Pinus tabuliformis. Lineage (NCBI taxonomy): Eukaryota > Viridiplantae > Streptophyta > Pinopsida > Pinales > Pinaceae > Pinus > Pinus tabuliformis. The sequence continues at coordinate 328,028,056 of CM062813.1, forward strand.
AAGTTAATCAGTAAAACAACGCTGTTACGGAGGCGGGTTCAAACGGTTCAAGCACGGTCCTCTGTGCTGCAGTGAACGGAAACCCTCCCTAACCAAATTCCTTGCAAACCCTAACCTTCCCGTACTCCATCGCTCTCTCCAAAACTACCAAGGTTGAAAATACTCGTATATGCATGATCTATTGTTTTAAGCAACTTTTAATTTAATAAAAAGAATATTACTTATGAAAAGACTTTAATTAAAAAACAATTTAAAATAAAAATCAAAAGCATTTTTTTGACATTCAAAATTATCATCTATTGAATTATAATTCTACAATTTCATTTCACAATTTGTCATTCATCAATGAATTGAATGTTCTTGTAATGGTAATCAAGCAATTTGTACACCGTGCAACATATATTTATTAATCACATTATAGAAATAATTAGAATTGGATTATTGTTTAAATGAAAACTATTTTGATGGTGATAATGCAACACATCTCAACAGAGGGGAAGTTTTTCTAGATTAGGTTATATTATAGAAAAGTTATAACGTTAATTGGAGATCAACATACCAATTGCAGAGAAAATTTTAGGGGTAAAATTTTGCTAATTGTTAAACGTTTTTTGAAAAAATATTTGTTTATTTTATTAAAAATTTTCGTATATATATAGAGATGATATTTATCAAAAATTAATCAATTACATTAAGAGAATTCTTCGGCTTAAATCACATGATAGTATATTTGTCATGAAGAATTCTCTTAATCTTGACATGGATCACAAAGCCTCAATTCCATTAATCAATTACATATTTTTTTATTAAATATTTGCCCACATTTTATATGTATGAATTTTTCAAAGAAAAATAATCATCTATAATACTACACATAGCATAATATTTAAATCTTTACGAAATTAAAAAAATCATCAACTTTTAATCTAAAATTCGTTTAAAAAACCCATAACCATCCATAAAAAATTAAAACCTATATTCAAGAGGCTATTCTTTATTTGGATTTGTGTACCCCACAAAATGTCAATAACTATTATAAGAATTGTAATTTTCATAACCATAAATTAGTAAAGTAATATTCAAGCTTAACTGTATATTAGAAAATGAAATGTATAAAATATGCAATGTATACCTTAAAATCTATTTTGATAGTTATATATGGTAGAAAATGATAATAATATGATAAAAAGAATAATAAGGTGATACAAAAATAGGATTAGAAGTGAAAAAAAATAAAATTAAAACAAAAATCCACAAAAAAATCGAATTAATAATATGAAGTACTTATATCATTAATCACATTAAATGTGATATGTGAGTTAGATATGTAAATGAATTTGAATATATATAGTTTTATTTGGTTAAAAAATAGTGTGTCAATAATATCTAATAATTTATTTTTAGAATTTAGAATTATTATTTTATTTAAAATTATTTACTTTTAAGAATATCTATATTATACTAAGAATCTCTATGTTATATTGAAAAGTAGTTTATGTAGTTTGTTTGCATTATTATTGACATTAATTAAAGGTTTTTATCCACCACCAAAAAGTTAATTAAAGATTGTCAATAACCATTTACAATGTTAGAAATAAACATGTTTAATTTAAACAATCAACTTAACTACTAACATGTTAATTAAGGATTTCATCTATCACCAAAAGGTTAATGAAAGGTTGTCAACCACCATTTACAAGGTTACAAATTAACTCAACCAATCAACTTAACTATTGACATGTTGTTCTTGTAAAGTTGAATTTGATATGGATTCCAATATTTATCGACATCGCTAGCACATGCAATGCATCTCTTAATAGCTTTCCTCTTTATCAATGTGTTCTTTTTTTGATAACCTCTTTCTGGTCAATCATTTCATCAAAAGTGCATAGTTGTTGATTTATCCATCAATAAGGTCAATTTGTTTTGAAATACAAAATTCAATTATCAACCATTAACATTAATAAAATCAAGGTCAATTCATCTCTTTGGTTAAGATAAATAATGTTTTTTTCTTTTGATACCCAAATCTTTACAACACACAAAATTTTCCACATATTACCAAATATATATCTAAAAATATTTAAATATTAATAAAAATTACATACATCTAACTTTTTGATTTAAAACTTACATCTTAAAATTTACAATCAACTTTTTTTTTTTCCACTAAAACTTACAATGACTTTTAACATTACGGTAGCTTCCTTTATCCACTTGGATCTTAAACCTTAAGAATCTTTTTGTCATCTTGGATTTTAAAACTTACAGTCAACTCTAACTTTTCATATTGTTGTAAATTTGTGTGTGGGTTTAACTTTTTACATTGTTGTGATATTTGTGTTGATTGGGATTCAACTTGATTTTTTTTATTGATTTGGATCTTAAAATTTACAATCAACTTTCTTTTCAACATGGATGTGATTTTTTAGTTGATTTGGATTGACTTAGATTTATTGGTTTGACAAGGAATGCAAAAAGGCAAAGAGAATGTGGAAAAGGTCAGACAAGGATAACATAAAGCTCAAAGTTTACAAGCAAATATTAAGAAAGAAAAAGGTCGATTTCATGGTTTCAAAGAGGGAAGAACTAATCCTCCTTGAGAAAAATAACCCAAAATTATTTTGGAAGGGGCACCAATCGAGAAAGATGCAAATTGAAAATAATTTTACAACTTCTAAATGGTTTGACTATGCAAGACAACTCTATGAGCAGGATCCCAAGGTTGACCCTCCCCCCTTGGTCAACACTGATACTAAACTCTTCACGGTGCAAGAGGTAGAGATGGGTATCAAGAAGTTGGGTGTTGGAAAAGCAAAAGACTTAGCTGAACTCCAAGTAGAGTATCTAAAGTGGGGCTTAAAGATTCTTGCACCTCACATTACAAAAAATTTCAACAACATCATACAACAGGGGTTCCCCACAGATTGGACAACTAATTTGGCAATACCTCTTTTCAAGAGTGGTGATGTCAACAATCCCTCCAATTATAGGACCATAATGATAAAACCATTGTTTGCAAAGTTATTTGGAAGCATGATAGAAAATAAAATTAGCAAGTGGGCAGAAGAAAGAGATAAGCGTACTAAAGGGAAAACATGTTTTAGACCTAAACATTCCACAGTGGATCATTATATAAATTTAAGGCACATCATTGAAAAAGTTTGGGAGAAGAAGGAAGAAGCCTTTTGTTGCTTTGTTGATTTCCGAAACTTGTGTTTGACACGGTTCCTAGGGACAAGTTGTGGCACAAAGTGGAGGAACTTTTCCTAAACATTTGAGAGCAGTTGTGCATAGGTTGTATGAAGAGGTGAAAGTCAAAATTAGAACTTCAGCAGGTATTTCTGAAAGTTTTAGAAGCGATATCGGGGTGAAGAAAGGATGTCAATTGTCTCCTACCCTTTTTGGTTTATATATCGACAAGCTCAAGGAGTGGTTAAATTCGCAAGGGGGTGATGATATCCATTTGGGAAAGTCTTTTATTCTTTTGTATGCAGATGGCATTATTCTGATTTCTAAATCTGCTCTTGGTTTGCAAGAGCACTTACTATCCCTTGAGAATTTTCTAGAAGTGTGGGAATGCAAGTCAATATTAGCAAAACATAAGCAGTGGTTTTCTCTAAAAAAAGAAAACATAACCAGCATAAGTTCTATTTTGAAGGCAACGTTCTGGAAGAAGTTGCGGATTACAAATACCTCGGAGTTGACTTCAACAAAAATCTAAGCTGGAATGGTTGTAGAAAGAAAATAACTTTGGTGGGTTGGAAAGCATTTTATGCTTTCAAAATAGGTGTAGAGAGGCAGAGTTATGGGACTGGAAAACCACTCAAGCTCTTTTTGGGCTTCTAGTGATTCTGGCGGTTCTCTATGGTTGTGAACTGTGGGCCAGTAGTACATCTGACATGCAGTTGAAACAAATTGAGAAACTCCAAAAGTGTTTGTTTATAAACAAATTCAAAATTAAAAGTGTAGTTCCTTATGCTATTTTGTTAAGTGAAACAAGGGTTGCTCCTATTGAAGCAATCGCTATGGTGCAAGTCATAAGGTATTTAATTTTTTTTTGAACAAATGGAAGAGAGTAGATGGCCTAAGGTTGTCTTTAATGAAATATTGTGCAAAAGAAAAAAGACTTGGATGCAGCAAAATAACAAATGGTTTAGTAAATGGGGTATTTGCTTGAACACTTGTCCCATAAACACTAAAGAGATAAAAGTTTTTGTTATGGATATGTTCCACTAGCTTATTTGGGATAAGGAGCTAGGGAGAAAGAAAAAGTACTATATTGAAGTGTTTAATCTCACTTAGAATCATCAACAAAAAGTGTACATAGAGGCCTATATTTCTTGGAGAGCCAAAATTCGTATTTCTCAGTGAAAGACTAATTCTCATAAACTCCGTTGTGAAACAGGGTGTTGGAAAAGACCAAAAGAAGCGTTGGAAAAAACCAAAAGAAGTGTGGGAGGAAATAGTATGTATTTTAAGGATTAATTATCATCAACTCCGTTGTGAAAAGGGCACTGGAAAAAGCCAAAAGAAGTGTGGGAGGAAGGAGTATGTGTTTTTTTGCTCTTCAGGAAAAGTGGAAACAGATAAACATTTCATTTTAGAATGTGAGGCCTTCAAAGACAAAAGGGAAAATTATGTAGATATTCTGATAGCTAGCTCTTGAGATAATCTATTTAGCGAGGGGTTTGTCCACAAGCTGAGAGAGTTTATTGTGAGGTTTCATAAGGGAAGGGCCGAATACGTCAACCAACGTCAACCAGATAAAGAAGCAATTTGTCCCATAAATTATCTTTAGCTTCGTAGACATTAACATAATTTTCTTTCTTTCTTTCTTTCCACTCCCTTTAAAATTAGAGCCAATTTTGTTTCCCACATTGTTAGGCCTTCTTTTTGTTGAATTGCATTTATTATAGTATTGATTCCACTCCCTCAATTGACTTTATTTTCTCATATTGCCTCACCCGGTTTACAATTTGCCTTCATTGATGACTCTCTTCATACGTTTCCTTTGTCCAAATTCATTTGATGTACATCTGTATTAGCTGAAGTTTGGATTTTATAGATTTGCCTTCCTTGACGATCTCTTGATACGCTTCCTCTCTTCAAATGAATGTGCTCTGCATTTTTTCATACGCCTTCTCACTGTTTTCCCTGAAAGACCTTATATTGTTTTTCACCTGTTGTGGTTTGTTTTCTGATGGATATATATGGGAAAGAAGTTTGAGTCATCCGCAAATTTTCATGAATAGATAAATTTACAGTTTATTGCATGGCAGCCAGATAAATCTACAATCAATATATATGTAGGGTAAAATTGATTTCAAAATTATTTTGGTTATCAGAGTTTCGTAGCGATGCAGATTTTGTATATAAAATTTTAACTTATTTTAAAATGACCGTCGTACATTAAACCAAAAAATGTTAAATTTGATAGGAAGTATGTTGGAAATCAAAATTAATTAAAAAAAATTAATATCAAACTTGATTGGAATTAAGTTGGAAATCAAAATTCCATTGTAAAGACAACTTGTCTATAAAACCTTAATTTTCAAATGTTGGTCTATTTAAAAATGATAGTTAAAATTTTAGTTTTCAAATTTGGGTTTATTTAAAAATGTTAGGTTAAAAAAAAAAAAAAAATTCAAGTCGATAGAAAAAAACTTATTAAAAAGTATAATTTATTTAAAATAAAGCAATGTGAATATTAGACAATTTTATCTTTTTTTTTTTGTAAGTTTCGCAGGATTACATCTTCATCATGTCCAATATATCACCTAGATCTAGGAGGAATTGATTTAGTGACTTCACCTTAAGGATATGTGACAATCTTTTTAATTACACTAGTAAATGTGTTTGTTTTGGAATTGGACTTCCAAAATTTTAATTTAATTATTAATATTTATTTGGAATTTAATCTCCACCGAATATTTTAAAATACACCTAATAATACTGGAAGATCAAAAGTTGAGATTTATCTCAAAAGTAATTATGCCATTTCTACCATTTTAATTAAATTGATTAATTAAAAAAAATCATATAAATCGGTGTCATATGAAGTGGGTTATAGGTTGACCCATAACATTCTAACAAAGTCTACTTACATAATAAGAAACTCCATGGTTAAGAATCTCATTACACGTTTCTTTTTTTTGTTTTTTAAAATGTATAGATGTTTAACTAATATTAATTTGTTTTATAATTAATAGTAAATAATTATTTAAAATAAAATTATAATTTAGCTAATTTTTATGATTTTTTTAATCTTTGGAATGTGAGATTTATTATGAAGTGTGTGTTTAGATGTTTATGGACATTTACCAACCATTTAATTTATATGACTGCTCTAGTCATCCCTCAAAACTAAATACTTTAATAAACATAATGTAATATTTACCATGGGACAAAGTGTGGTAGATAATATAGAAACAAATATAGATAGTACAGAAACGCTTAAATCTAGACAGGGAGTCTAAACTGTTAAGCTCCATTAAGTTTTTTCCAACTGCTACCTACAATTACAGAAGTGAACTGTAGTCATTTCCTTAATTTTTGGAAACCAATTGCAGTAATTTCCTTAAATTACGGAAATCAACTGCAGTTAATTAATTTCTTGTTGGGAGCTTGTGAAGTAGTCCATTACTCCATCTGGAGTTCTCTACCATGATCTGTGGAACCCCTGACACATAGCCAACAGAAGCTTGATGGAATATTGGCTATATATTTCTCTATTTGGTCCCCAAGCTTGCATCTCAATCCCCTTCAGTTTACACCATCAAGTTGAGAGAGCAGAGCTTGGAAGTGCCTTCAATTTTTCTTATCTGCGTGTTTTCCTCTTGGGCGTGATTTTTAATACTGTTCTTCGTTGAAAAATGGATATGTTTTCTCATTCTCACGAGTGAACAGTGATTGCCGGCGAATCAAATGACAGTGGGCCAATTGTGGATGTTTCCCTCCATTGTCGACAGCCGTGGGTGTTTGAAGAACGTTTGATCTATTTTACAATTGATTTAGTAGCAATAAATTCCCCTCTCGCTATCTATGATTTTGAGCGCACAGAGAAACTGTTCCCAAGAGTGAACAACTGAAGGATAGAGTTCTTTTCAGGCATTTAGTTCTTGGGATAGCTTTTGGCTTCAGCGATTTTGAGATTATTTTAATCTTCTTCAAATCACTGGTTTGATCGAGCGAATAACGCCTGCAAACTCAGCACTGGTGGAGGCTCCTAGAATCCAAAATTATCACTGGTATTAACATCAATGGTTGGAGGTAGTTTATCTTGGGCATAAAAGTTTATTCCGCATTTACGATTCTTTATGATAAGTAATTATTCTGCATTAAAGAATCATTATTTATCGAATATTTTAAAGTTTTATTTTTCGATTCTTTTTCCGCATTATAGTAGAATCGTTATAATTGTTATTAAGCTCTATCATTTGGTATCAGAGCATACATTATCTCTACCTTGGTGTTTACGATTAAAATGAGGTTTTCTGGAGTTTCTTGATTTCATGTGTTTTACTTAATTGTACAATTTGTTTTTACTTAAGTAAAAAGAGGAATTATTACCGTTGTTTACAGTAGTGCTGACATTTATGGCAGTGATATTAAAAAAAAAAAACCAGTGACATGGATGTTATTTAAAATATCATTTTGACTTATTCCTTTCACAAAACATTATTTTTACTCTGGTTAAGATTTGTTTATAATTTTATAAGTAAATTTTTAAGTGTTTCGTCAGTGCGGTAATTGTTTCCGCTTTTCATATTTCACTTAGCATGAAATGTGAAGTACTGTGTATAGTTTTGTTTATGCAATATATGTAAGAAATAATGTCTAGTGATCCATATAATTTTAATTAATTATAGAATAGCCACAACATCTCCAATTAAATAAAATTATATATTATGATTGGTTATGATCACATAAAGATTATTTAGACATTAAATTGTAATTAATTATATTAAATATAATAAATTTTATCCCACAGGAATTTTTATTATATTTATGTAATTAATTAAGATAAAATATTCATAACTTACCCACAGGAATTATGAATCAATAGTTTTATCATAAAGTTCAAAACTAAAATAGAATTTATATCAAATTATAATCATGATATACTCTTAGAATTATGAATTAAGTGAATAATTTGATAAATTCTATCATAAAGAACAATTGAATCTACTTTAATCAGAAATTTGGTCCACAGGCAATTTTTATGTCATTAGATTCAATTTTGAGCATAATTTACATAGGTAAAACATGAAATTTTATTTAGGCCTCAATTTTTAACTTAAGTGTGTGATCTCTAATTTTATGCAGTTGTACAACCTGCAAATTTCTTTGAAATTCGTTGTGATATCCATGAACTTAAGGGAGATAACTATAAGGTTTGGAAGGAGAGGGTTCTCCTTCATTTGGGGTGGATGGACATAGACTATGCTATTAGGAAAGATGAACCACCAACACTCACTAATACCAGCACTGCAGCGGACATCACGCTTTATGGACGATGAAAGAGATCTAATCGCCTAAGCATGATGTTCATTAAGACTAAAATTTCCGTTGGTATTCATGGTTCCGTTGATCAGCATGAAAAGGTCCGAGACTTGCTAAAGGCCATTGATGATCAATTCGTCATTTCAGACAAAGCACTAGCAAGCACCCTAATCATGAAGTTCTCATCCCTAAGGCTCACCAGTGTGAAAGGTGTGTGTGAGCACATCATGCAGATGAGGGACACTGTGGCTCAATTGAAGAAACTCGAGGTTGAAATATCGGAGTCTTTCCTGGTGCACTACATCCTGAACACCCTTCCACACCAATACGGACCTTTCAAAATCTCATACAACACACATAACGATAAATGGTCAATTAATGAACTCATGACCATGTGTGTTCAAGAGGAAGAGAGACTGGTGATGGAACTGGGAGATAATGCAATGCTGGCAACGTGTGGAAAGGGAAAATCTCAAGCCAATCGGAAAGGGAAAGGTAAAGTACCTCCCAAAGCCGATATCAAGAAGGATTCCAAATGTTTCTTCTATAAAAAGAAGGGACACATGAAGAAGGAATGTGCCAAATTTCAGAAATAACTTGTGGATAAAGGTAATTTAATCTCGTTTGTTTGTTATGAATATAATATTGTTAACGTCAATATTAACACATGGTGGATTGATTCTGGATCAACAATTCACATTTCGAATTCCTTGCAGGGTTTGCAAAACCTAAGGAAGCGAGTGGGAAGTGAGCAAAGCATCTTATCAAGAAACAAGATGGGCTCGCATGTGGAAGCTATAGGAACATGTTATTTAACTTTAAGAAGTGGCTTTGTTTTAGAATTAGAAAAGACCTTTTATGTTCCAAGGTTTTCTAGAAACTTGATTTCATTCTCAAGGCTTGTACCTTTTGGATATTCCATTAACTTTTCAG